>JAOUQT010000023.1:5035813-5046889 GCA_025769995.1 Xyliphius kryptos
GAATGATAATAACAATAATAATAATAACAATAATAATCATCATCATCATCATCATAATAATAATCATTATCATAATCATAATAATGATAATGATTATTGATTCGGTCGTTGTAATGAAATTATCATGACTTTGCCATTTTCTGATCTGATTTATCCTAAACGATGTTAAAAGCTTCAGAACGGAACACGGGTGACGGTCAGACTTTGAAGGACACAGACGTGATGGCATTCCACAGGCGAGACGACTCTGTTTACACCATCCAATCTGAACGAATCAGAAGAATCGATTCGCGCACGTACACAGTTTCGGTTCCTGTTTGCATCTTCCACATTCTGGACTCAGGGGGCGGTGCCTGTTAATGTCGGTCATGTTCTTCTTCAAGATTTAAGACTTAAAGAAATGTGCTTTTCGTTCTCCTCTCAGCGCTGGGGGTTCCCGGTTCGAATCCCGATCTGGGTGGAGTTTTTATGTTCTCTCCGTGTCAGTGTGGGTTTCCTCCGTGTTCTCTGGTTTCCTCCAACAGTCCAAAAACATGGAATCGACGTAAATTGACTGCTTTAAATTGCTACGTATGTGTGAGTGTGTGCCCAGCGATGGATTGGCACCCTGTTCTAGTTGTATTTGCCCAGCGCCAAAAACGTTCTCCCCTGAATGGGCATTAAGAACCCAACCCTAGTAAACCTAGTGAAGGATTAAGCGAAATATAACGAATGAATAAATTAAAAAATGTGCTTTTATCTCGAATAATAATGCTAAATGATAGCTTTTGACTCAGGAACAAATAAATACAATCTTATAAGATGCTGAAACGAGTGTAAAATATTTGTACTGTACAGAGCCAGTGAATCACAACATGCATTAAACCGAGTCCTTACTAAGAACCGACTCCGTTTGAATCGTGGTGCACGGCGCACAAAAAAACTTAAGTCGTGTTAAAAAGGCACTGATGTAAAAACACAACCTCAGATTATTAAGCGACTTCTGACTGAACAAGAGAACTAATAAACATGAATAAAAGTAAGCTACTTAAAAGCAGCCGTCGCCATCATTATACATGCGCAATGACCCAAATATTGGTCACGCGGATTTATAGGTTAAATGACGGAAATTGGTATTTACTCCACATTACTGGAGTAGGTCATGCATTAGGAATAACCCTTTAATGCCTATTAAAATCCTAATTAATTACAGGTGCTGTAGATATTTCCACCATTCATGTGGATTGGTAATGGGGGAATAATGATTACCCACCCTGCACGCGGGAAGATTGAAGATTTAATGAAAATAAAATAAGCTCACCTTTGCGAAAGTGAGTTGTGGAGCTTGCAGGAGTTGTGTACGTGCTGTGTGCGGCGGCGCTGATGGACCGCGGCTTTAGCGTCTGCTAGAATAAAGCAGGTGTTTTCCGCTCACAACTCAGCAGCCAATCAGAAGCGAGAGCGACGCTGGCGCGCGGCCCGCAAACGCTGCTGGCGCGCGACTTCCTCAATGTCATTTCAAGTAGATCGTTCTCGTGTGTGCAACTCATCACGTAGCATGTTCTCCTATTACGAAGTCGGATTTGTAATGCAGCAGATCGTTTCGGTACTGTAGTTTTGCCATGTACTTTGGAACAGTTTGGGGAAGGCCCTGGATTTATGTTTTGGGTATTTTAGGGGTTTGTTGTTATTCTTTTTCTCATGTAAAAAGCGTTGGGCAGCCAAGACTGTAAGTCCTACAGACACCGAACTTGGATGGTAGGTGCAGCTGGTGTGCATCTTCACCGATAACAAAAATCACACTGATTGGTCTATTATTGGTTTATTAGTTCGATAAAAACGCGTTTAGGCTTCTAACTTCTACACATTTTCCCCAGACCACAGACCCATAAGCTAAATTAACAAAAATTTTAAAACCTACTTTCGTCCTAACTAGTCCTTGGTTTTGCAATCGAACCCCATGTGCATGACATGAAAAAAACTCTTCAGATGATGCTCTTCAGCAATTCTCAAAAAAATACTTTTTAATTTGGTCAGGCTGCTACAGACAAAAATAATTATGTTTATAATTTATTATAGTTATAATATCCATCCATCAACTTCTGCTTATTTCTCTGGGTCGCGGTGGGGTTCCTTCATGCCCGTCCAGGGGAAAACATCTCGGGCACTGGGCAGATACACCCAGAACGTGCGCCAAGCCATCGCTAGGTACACATGCCCATCCAAACTTACTGTAGATATAAACGGATCTTTAAAATCGATAAATTAATGACACTAATTTTCCATCCATTATCTTCTGCTTATTCCTCTATTAGGGTCACGGTGAGGTTCCCCATGCCCGTCCACGGGAGAAAATCTCGGACACTGGGCAGATACACCCAGGACAGGGCGCCAATCCATCACACTGGGTGACCTTATGCCACTCCCGGGGCAAAAAAATTAAGCAGTTCAGCTTTGTTTGATGGCTTTAAGTAAAATGAACAATTAACATATACCTATAAAGAGTAAAATCAGAGAAACTGATAATTTTGCAGTGGAATATTTACATTTATTCCAGAGCTGTATAAATTACAATGTTTTTAGGAGGTTCTATAAAGAACATTTTCATTCATCAGACTGCTATATGCAAATCAGTATTTCCAATTAGTCTCCATGGGGATGGGTTTTTAAACATTCCGGAACAGCCGAAAAATTCTATTTCGCTCCAGACAGCGCCACACACACACACACAAAGCATGAACTATATTTAGTGGTTCATCAAAACTACAAATGAACACTAATTGGCAGGTTTTATACATCCTACATACATTATACATACTACTGTCCAGAGTATATTGGAACGTTGTGACTTTAGAGTGGTGGTTGTAATAGTAATAAAACAAGCAACATCATTTAGAATGTCAGAACAGTTGTGTTCAGATGAAGCTCGGGTTTACTAAGCAGAGTGTTAATCTGTAAAAATCGAAACCGAAGCTTGTGGGCCGGTCCACTGGCAGCTTGAACCCTGGGATCGCCGCTCGCATGTTTAGTGTAAATGTGTTTTGAATACTTACTGTAGATATAAATGGACCTCTAAAATAAATGAATCACCCTGATTTTCCATCCAGCCATCCATCTTCCGCTTATTCCTCTACTAGGGTCACGCTGGGGTTCCTAATGCCCATCCAGGGGAGAACATCTGGGGTGCCAATCCATTACTGGGAACACACACACACATTTACAAACACTATACAGGGCAGTTTAGAGCATTCAATTTACCTTGAATCCATGTTTTTGGACTGTGGGAGGAAACTGGTGAAAACCCATGCGGACACGAGGAGATTGGGACTCGAACCGGGAATTCCCAGCGCTGAGAGGACCACCAACTACCAAGCCACCCTACACTGATTTTGTATTGTATAAATGAAACATCGCTTTATTAAATGATTGCAACATAATTCATCACTAGTTTGTCAGTCAGACAGACATTAAACGTTGCTTAATGCTTGAACCCTTATCCGTCTGATCACAGAGACATGTGGGGGTCTGGGATTTACCAGGCAGCTCAGAATTTTTAATCCGTTGACAGGTTGCATCTGTCAAGATTTGCAGGAGTAAACTGTTAGTGAGAGAAGCTGCTGCTGCTGCTGCTCAGTGCAGTAATCAATCAAACACAGGAGTGGGAGCAGTTTACATCTCATGTTCCTGGTAAATTACTTCGAATGTAACATGGCTTGTTATAATCAACAGATGAGCTCCTGTCTCTACTTTTATAATAAGGTGGTTGTGTGTTAAAGTGAGTGAACACCCCTCACACCATATCAGGGTAACTGCAGTACTGAAAATCATCCACCACCCCAACCACCCTCACTAGTAATTCATTTGGATTAATAAGCCCACAAACCTGCTCTATGGGGGGATAAATGATTCATAAACAGGTGTATCAGGAACTAAAAAGTTGAGTGTGGAATGACAAAGTAGGAAGTAAAAGTAATTTATTAACCTGTAACCGTCACTCTGAGCATAAACATCCCCCGTCGTTACAGATCTCAGATCAGCGAGCAAACTCCCTGCAGCATCAAATACAACACCAACAGAAAACTAATTCAGTGGTCCAGAGCCATCTTCAGTCTGGCAGCAAGAAGTTATACTGACTTTAACCTGAAGCTTATCCCAGCACTGAGGGTATAAAGTCAAACCTTGGATATATATAAGGGAACACTTTTGGGGAAGGCCCAGTTTTTGTTGTTTCAGCATGGTTCATAAACCACATCCTTCCACACTAAACCCACCCAGCCACCATGCTGAAACAAATAAAATACCTTCCCCAAAGGACCTTTTTCCATTGGTCAGGCTGCTACAGACAAATTAATTATAATTTATTATAGTTATAATATCCATCCATCCATCCTCCGCTTATTCCTCTAATGAGGGTCGCGGTGGGGTTCCACATGCCCATCCAGGGGAGAACATCTGGCCTATCCATCGCTGGGCACACACTCACTCACAAACAGGGCTATTCAGAGCATTAAATTTACCTGGAATCCATGTTTTTGGACTGTGGGAGGAAACCAGAGAACCCGGAAAAAACCCAAGCGGACACAGGGAGGACATGGAAACTCCATCTAGATCAGGATTCAAACCAGGAATCCCCAGCACTGAGAGGCGAACGTGCTAACCACTAAACCACCATGTCGCCTAGTTATGATATTCATTTTCCCAGCACTGAGGGTATAAAGTCAAACCTTGGATATATGAGAGAACACTCTTGGGGAAGGCCCATCTTTTTTTCTGTTTCAGCACAATCCATAATCCCCGTCCTTCCACACTAAACCCACCCAGCCACCATGCTGAAACAGATAAAGGACTTTTTTCCATTGGTCAGGCTGCTACAAATTCATTATAATTTATTATATCCATCCATCCATCCATCATCCTCTTATTCCTCTACTGGGGTCGCGGTGGGGTTCCCCATGCCCATCCAGGGGAGAACATCTGGGGCACTGGGCAGATACATCCAGGATGTTGCACCAATCCATCGCTGGGCACACACTCAGGGCAATTTAGAGCATTCAATTTACCTGGAATCCATGGATTTGGACTGTGGGAGGAAAACGGAGAAAACCCACGCTGACACAGGGAGGACATATAAACTAAACCCACCCAGCCACCATGCTGAAATAAACAAAATACCTTCCCCAAAGGACCTTTTCCCAAAATCCGTAACTTGGTGCTTGAATATACACGTGGCATTGTGAGTAAATAAAATTGGGTGTGTCTTAATACTTCTGTCCAATCGTGTTCGGATTTCACTGAGGAGACGGGACAGATTCAGTAGCATGATTTATTGTTTTTCAAACTGCAAAATGAATATAAAGCACAATGTTTAACCATTGTAATATCATTCTCATGCCAGTGATGTACATTTTCAGTGGACATGACGCTTCATCAGTGAGCTTTAATCGATGCAGCCACGAAAAAAGAAGACGAGAACTGCAAAAAAAAAAAAAAAAAACAACAACAACAGAACCTGTAGGATAAGGTTACAGAGAGAACACAGAAAATAAACCTTTTTCTGGCACTTAGTCGAAGCTCTTCCATCTACAGTACGGCTGAAAGGGAGAACCACAGATCTGCTGCATGCCTCCGCTTTAGATTTTGCAATTGCACTGAATATTCCACTGCACAGGGCCAGCAGAGTTCGAACCGTCCCTCTCCAGATATTCCTTTGAAATTTAAAACCAATAAAGTTGAAATAAATAAACCTCTCTGTCTAAGTTACAGCATCATTTGGAAACCGACATAAAAGCACTTTCCTAAAGAAAGAATCGTAGAAACCCTTAATTAGAAGTGAGGAAACATTCATAAACAAAACGTTTTGGTTATCAGACGCACACATTCGCTTGGACTCGAACGTTCGTGTTCTCGCCGTCTCTTGGCTTTCCATAAAAGGGCGACAGAGGAGGACAGAAGGCACCATTTACAGTGAAAAAGCAGAAGAATGGAGGAGAAATCTTTCAGGTCTCAAAAGATCAACCACAAACCTGAACTGCGTCTGACCTCAACTACATTTCAATGGATCGGACTTCATTTGAACCCCCCCACACACCCCCTTCTTCTTTAATGATGATGATGATGGTACGATCTAACAGTGAGCAGTGAGTTTGAAACGCAGAACATCAGAACACCAGCAGATGGCGATGTTTCATATGCAGTGATTGCTGTGCGCATACAGGAACAGCTTTGAGCTTTGAAGAATCATTCCGAGGATAAGTAGTCCATAGTGGTCCACCTTGTCGCCCCCCCACATCCATCCATCCATCCATCCATCCATCCATCCACTGAGCTACCTTCAGCAGCATTCAGTTTGCACCCGTACCCACTTCCTCTCTTTAAGCCCCTTGGTGGGCCACGTCCCACCAGCCTCAGCAGTAAATCCACTTTCTGCCCCCTCCACCAGCAGCATGACAGAATCCAGCAGTCCTGACGGGAGTCACTCGGCCTCCTCGCCCGCCTTTCTGGTCAGACCTAGAGGGAGTGAGAGGACGTACTTTTTTAATGCTCCATACCATGTTTGATATCAAGTAATGTACACTTTTGAAACATCTCACTTTGTTTATTATAAATATTTTGTACTATAAGAATATATTTCAGCTTCAACTCCTCTGAGAAGGCTTTCCACAAGATTGTGCAGTGTGTGTGTGTGTTTGCCCCTTCATCTACAGGAGCATATATAAAGTCAGACACTGATTTCTAATTCATTCCATCAGCGTTGGATGGAGTTTATTTCTATCTGGGAGCCTTCCCCAAAGTGTTCCTTCCAACACAGAAAGCACACGGTTGTCCTGGATACAACAAAGTGCTTAATTTTAAACAGCTGTTTCAATAGCATTAAATAAGTGGTGTGTAAAACAACTTTATTTAAAAACACAACAAAAGCTCAGCAACGGTTCAGTGGTACAGGTGCTGGATTACAGCCCAGGAGGTTGATGATTCAAGTCCCAGCACTGTGGGTCCTGCAGCATGGTCCTTTTAACTGATCCCAGAACAGCTTGCATTGTTTAATCCTACATAAAGTCTGTGTATGTTTACTTTTCGCTGTTTATGACTGTGAACCAATATATAACATTTACTAGTTTTTAAGGCAGTCAGGGGCTTGTGCTTCATCAATTCCCAGTCCCACAAGTACTATGGTTGTAGTGCCTGCCCTTGGGCTAAGCACCTTACCCCAATTGCTCCGCCATGCCGGCTACAGGGCTGCCCACCGCTCGGGCCCGGATGGGTTAAATGTGGAGGACAAAGTCCTCTGGGAGAACAAACAGCAGGCAAATAGCTCACCCTCACTTTTATGAATATTTAAATTATAATTGCCACCTAAATATAAAGGGTTTGATTTAGTACCTGTACCACCGCTGTATGAAATCAAGCATCTAACCCTTTTCCCTAAACTACATGCTTCGACCTACTGGAAACAGTTTAGGGAAGGCCCGGTTCTGTTCTAGTCGCTTTGGATGAGAGTCTGCTAAATGACTAAATGTAAATGTTCTACCCAACATCAGTGACTGATCTTATTAACGCTCTTCTGAACAAATAGGTGAACATGCCCACGCTCCAAAATTTTGTAGAAAACCTTCTCAAATGAGTTGAAGCTGTTTAATATGTAATTTTGTCCAGCTATAAGTTAATTGTCCAAATCGTGGCTTAATAATCAAAATGTTTAAGAACAGCCCTAAGGACAAACCTATACACACACTGCAAGGGTTAACAAAAAAGCTAGTATTTAGTGTTGCTGAGTGAGTAATACACACAACACAAGGTCAACCTGCACACACTGGTGTTCACACACTCACTGCAGCTCAGGATTAGCAACACGTCTGCTGGTTAGAAAGCACACTGTTTACTGATGTAAATTCAAAGTGTAGAGGATGTGTGAGGGTTTGAACAACTACACAACAGATCAGTGGTGCAACAAACTGGAACACTGCCATCTCAACACTTTCAGAATAACCTGTACTGTATAGAGGATCAGTTCAAATACGTCGAAAAATATTTCTGCTGTCATTTGATTACAGACACACACAGGCATACGACACAGAGATACACACAAACAGAGCCAATGACACACAGATGCAGACAAAGCAACGTACACACACAAAATGCTGGAATATGTCAATGTAATAGTCAGTTTAAATTTGTGTTTATTAAAGATTCAAAGTCTTTAAACTTAATGCGCACACATTCGCACAATGTTCAAACATTCGCCTTCATTTTCTCGCTTCTCTCAATCATTTTGTCCAACACCCACTTTTCCCTTCTCTCTCACACTTTGAATGTTTGTGCTTTATGGAAACATTACATTAAGGTTAATTTATTTTGTAGTGAACCCCTTACACCTTAAACAACCCTCCCAAAACTAACTATAACCTTGTCTTTTGAGTCTTAACCTAAAAATATATGATTTTTAATAAATTACATTACAGAGACCTGCTTTGTGTCCCCACAATGTAAGTGTGAACAGATGACAGTCCCCAGAACGTGATCCATCTATATATGAGCCGCACACACACACATTCCCTCTGTGCTACACACACAAACTTGGCAGCCGCAGTTGCATCCGTGCAGCAATTCCGTGCTTGACGACAGCTGCCTGGCAGGAAGGCGGTACCTGTGTGTATGTTGGGAAGATAGGAAAGAAGAGTCCGGCTACAGAGAAGAACTTTAGCAGTGCAGAGCGTCTATACCTGCTGGAGTGAGCACCAGGGCCTGCAGGATGTCTGACAGGGACACGATGCCCACTATACAGCCCACTTCGTCCACCACCACCAGCCTGTGCACCTGTGTGGACAGACAACGATCTAACGTCATACACTTATTGTACTTTATTGGAAAAAAAAAAAAAAACTCTTACATACTTGCTTACTTAATAAACACAGTACCTACAGGATCACAACAACCTACAGATTAGTAGTTCAATTCAGACATGCTGCTGTATATTTAATGGAACACTTTGAATTGTTTTTATTAAATATTAGAACCAATAAGAGCCATGTGTGTCCCACCTCAGCTTTAACTATTCTGTCCACTATGGTCTCCAGAGTCTCCAGTCTGTTGCACTTCATGACCCCCTCAAAGTACTGAGAGCGATGCAACAGAGCCTGAGTCACACTGATATCTAGATTATTGTAGGTCTTTTCAGCAGCAAGATTCTACAAACACATGAACAACACATGGTCATGTATGAGGTGCCAAACGATTCCTAATTTAAATGGATAAGTCAGCCGCAAACAAAAATAAACACTTACAATGACATCAAACTTGGAATAAATATCCACCACCTTCCCTGTAAAGAAAACAAAGACATACACTTACAATTCATTCATATATTCAGTATCTTTCGCTTATTCCTTTATGAGGGTCGCGGGGGGGATGGGTAGGGGGTTCCCTATGCCCATCCAGAGGAGAACGTCTCTAGATACACCCAGGATGGGGCGCCAATCCATTGCTGGGTACACACTCACTCACACATACACACACTATACAGGGCAGTTCAGAGCATTCAATTTACCTTCATGTTTTTGGAATGTGCGAGGAAACCGGAGAACCCGGAGGAAACCCACTCCGACACGGGGAGAACATGCAAACCAGATAGGGATTCGAACCGGGAATCCTCAGCGCTGAGATGCGAATGCACTAACCACTAAGCCACCGTGCCGCCCCACACTCACAATATGGATCTATAATATAATTGGTTTCCTCCCACAGTCTATTAACATGGATTCAAGGTAAAATTTGACTTCTCCAAATTGCCCCACGTGTGTCTGTGTGTGAGTGTGCCCAGCGATGGATTGGCACCCCCGTCTTGCGTGTATTTGCCACCCATGGGGAACCCTCACGCAAACCTAGTAGAGGAGTAAGCGGAAGATAATGAATCAATAATATGATAGAATATAATATCTATACAGCGTAAAAGGGTTAAATTGCCGATGGGTCATGAAGGGAGGAATTCATCTGTCCTTACCTGACTCATCCACCACAGGTAGAGCTGACACTCTCCGCTCCACGAAAATGCACAAAGCTTTAATAATTGGCGTGTTGGGGTGGATGAAGGCAATGTTGCTATAGGTTCCTATTCCCAGCTCCTCCAGGTTCTTCTTCATGAAGGCAGGCTTTGGCATCTCACATACCTGTACATAATGCAGGGCAATTACAAATCCTACAGCCTCATGTAGAACACGTTTACACATCCTTTACAAGAAACCAACCTCACTGTGTATTTTTAAAAACGAATGGCTACTCAATGTTTAATAACTGTAACATTGTTTATCGATTATTGACCAGAAGGTTGATGCTGAAAGTGCCAATACAGCCAACATGAAGCCACAGACCACAATAGGTTTGTTGTAGTTCATTTTTGCTCTGTAATAATTGTGTCCTCTTCCTTAAAGAAGAAGGACAAACCACAAAGTGATGCTATCCATATCTCCACCCCATTCTGATGAAGCTCACTGAACTTTACCGGCATTAAACACATGTGCAGATGTGTTTTGTAAGAAACACTCACAAAGAGCTGCAGGAACTTGAGGATCCTCTTGTGCGTTAGGATATAAAGTGCATTCCCACTGACCGGGTCGATGACGGGCAGACGGTGAATCTTGTTCTTGATTAGTGAATAAACTGCATCGAATATGCTGCCAGGCACAAACAACAACAAGCTGATTTAGTTTGTGGACACAGATGTGGCAGGACAGTAATTACAATGATGTCAGAGCCCAACACGTATTAACTACCTTAAACTCATCAGCTAAAAAACTTTTTTTTTTTATTTGCACTGCAGCAGCAACTTCAAACTGAAAGGTTCATATAACTGGAATCACGGAGCCGAGAGAAATAAAAGAACATTCTGATTACTTCCACTGGAGGATGTGCACTAAATTATTTACAGCACTGAAATATTGGCAGGAGAAAGGCAGATAAATATAAACTGCTCCAGAGGTCCAGAGTGAAATTTGGATGCTGCTTAAATCTAACAACAGGAGGAAACTGACTGAATGTAATTACATACACTCACCAACCACTTTATAAGCACCCCCCACCCCCCCCCCCCCCCCCCCCCCCCCC
>JAOUQT010000023.1:5057562-5068899 GCA_025769995.1 Xyliphius kryptos
TTCACATAGGACTACATAGTGACCTTGACATTTAGGAAATTGTGTGTTGTTCTCTAATTTTGATCTCCAGTGTGTGTGTGTGTATGTATAGCCATCACTGTCCAATACACTGCACAGAACATCCTCATATGTACATGAATGAGAGTAAGCTAGTGCTTTAGTATAACACATTTAAGAGCACATTTATTAGCATAAATACTTCTGTACATGGTTTATCATAATTCTCATGGGTTTTCACAACTGAATCCAATGCATTTGCGCATCTGCACAGACATATAAAAAAAGAGAACAACAACGAAAAAGATAAAGTTCTATTCATCTAGAGAACTCTGGGTCTGGGATGCTCTCAGTTTGTCAGCGTAGAACTTGAAGGATTCCTAAAGAGAAAAAGAACAGAGATTATTCACCAAGTACTTCATACCTAAACACAGTACATACCAGTTTTCAATTGTTGACTGCAGCACATATCTACAATGTGTCAGGCAGCACCACCCATCTGTCAGTGGAATGGACTTACCAGTGACCAGTTATTACATAAAAAAGGACTTTCAGATAAACTAGAAAATGAACAAAAACTCTACAGTGTAGCCACAGCTTCAGTTCCTACCTCTATACCTGAATGTTCTAACAGACTTTACCATGGTAACTACAGTATATAGTTCATGTTCTGCACATTTACACGCCAGTGGCAGCTTTGCTTATTTGAATATTTAACTTTAAAAGATGATGATTTTATTGCACAAATTAACTATTTCTTATTTTAGAACACATTTTCTAAAAGTTAAAGATCAACATAAAAAATAAATAAAAATGTTAAATATGAGGTAGGGAACGACGTGTCAGCTTGGGCTTTATTGATTCAGGTATTAAAAAACAAATGTTAAACAGCTTTGATGTACTACAGAAATGTAAGCAGAAATGTAAAGCTTGAACGCAAAATAGCTACACAAAATCTATTAGGTAAATATTTTAATATTTTAACACTTAATGTGGTAATTAAAGTCTAAAGATGGAGGTCATGCAGTGGGCACAACTGGCTGCAGTCGGCAGAGCAGATGCTACAAGCAGTTTTAGAAATGAGGCTTGAGAGAACAAATGGAGATGGGACTGTGGACAAACTGAGATTGCTGGATAAAAGCTTAAAAGGTAAGGTGAGTGCGCTAGGGTGGGTGGATGTGAAAAGCAGTTTGACAGCCTCTTGTTCTAGCACATTTGTAAAAACATGATAATAGTGTTCTGACAGCCTGTAAATAATATAAGAGGGAGTAGAGGTGGAACTAACATGCTGTTCTAGTAATAGTACAGGACATGAAAGGTGATAAGGTGAACTGTAGGTGATATGGATCAACCTTGTACATCGCACTTTTCAGGTTCTAGTAGCAAGAAATAAACCAGAAGTGTAAATACAAGAGGGAAATTTGCTCTACAAATTAAGGTGTCCTGTCTAATTCCCTGCTGTTTTCAATTAAAATTTTTGCATTTTAATTTTGCTCTTTCTTCTTGGTTTGCATTATTATTGTTGTTTGTGTTGCAGAGCGACACACACACAGTTTTCCAAATTTTGTTTATTATTAATATTCCACACACTTGACCGCACATTTCTTCTCATACAGTTGTTGAGGGATAGAATAGGTCTCATACCAAAATGACAGTGAGCGTATTTACAAAGTGTGCGCGTTTATAGAAAAGATTTCTCTAACTGGGTGCCCACTTTGCCTGTTCACATTGACTTGGTCAATTTTTAAACCACAAACATGAAATTCGAAAAGCTCGAACCCGGTTACAACCTGACTGGTCAAGTCAGATTACAGAGTGATTGCACTCTCCGTTTTTATAATCTTTATCATAAAATTCCTTTAATTTGACCTAGAAACTCCATTCAAACCTTAAAACGTAGGTCTTCTCTATGAGGATATAAAAAGTCTCATTGATGCACAAATTCCTTATCAAGCCACAATGACTGGTTTAGAACAACCTCCTTTAAAATGTCCATAGACCTCAATAGTAAATTTCTGAAAATTGATCACTGAGCTTTTCGACCTTCATATTTTCTAAACTGTCAACTCCTTATCAATTTTACATCAAAACAAAGCTCCACACTCACAGGATTTTTGGTTAAGCAATATCTTAAATATATTCCAAATTATGAGTGGTTGTTCAGGATTTGTGCCAGATGGGGGGAAAAACAGGGTTTTTTCATTCAAAACTCCAATAGAAATGAATGGGAGAAGGTTTCTGAAAAATCCCTGTATTCACCAAACAAACGTCTCTAATACCGATATAATTTCCTCTATAAACACCATTTAATTTTAACCTATAAACACCATAATTAATTTAACCTATGAATGCTATTTAAATAGTAGAGTCATATCTCCTTAATGAAATTCATGAAATGAAAGTCGTGAGTATTTGTTAAGCATTGGACGCTTAAAACTCTCTCATTCACTGCCATGTTAATTTAAGCAAATCAGATTTGCTTTTTCCAATTTTTTCATTTGTGATTGACCTGTTATAAATCAGACATTTTGTTCTCAATACACATAATGTTTACATCACAGCGTCAATGGGTCCTATCATTTTCAAGCTATAGTTTCAAAGGTTTCTGAGTTATGGCAGTTTGTTCAGAGGATGCATTTCCAGCTTTCTCTGTCATTTAGTAGGCATGACAAGGATTTTTCTTTTCTCTACATGCAGGCATACACAAACATGTTGGTGCATAATAAGTAAGCTTTCTTTATTGATGCCCAGAGAGGAAAGTCAGCTGATACAACAGCTCCAGTACTTTAGATGTGAATATAGTTTATATAAATAAAATAACATTGTTACAACTAGAATTAAGCTAAAAAATAATGCTGTAGATAATTGCACAAATGACACCCTCTACATAAGAGATGTATGCTGACTAGTAATATGAAGCCTGATAAAGTGACACTGTGAGGTAGCAATTACTCAAGAACACAGATAGCTAATGCGGCTATAGATGGTGCAACGTTGATATATGTAATCATTATTGTTAATATGATATACAATGTACAACTCTAATAGAATATTATAGTACTATATAACAAATAATTATAATGCTAATATCATTCAGATACAGTCTAGTAGCATGCTATTGTGTTAAATGTATAGTAGATTGTTAAAGCTGTAGACCCTACATGTTGCATTATACCTGGAGTATTTTTGTTTTAATGCAAACCCCCTCTGTATTTTCATAGTGGAGATGCCTCCACCTCCAGCAGACAAAAACAGCACTTGCATATCTGTACTGCCCGACCCAGCAACACGTGGGCATGAATCAACTTTAGCGGAGTCAGAGGGAGGTATGTTTACTGGGAAACGCTTCCTCCTAGTGGGATTTGGTGCAGAGGCAGAGGCACAGCTCTCAATGTTGGTTGTGGAAAACTATGGAAAGGTTTTGGTTGGCCGTTTCAGAGGTGTAGCTGATTACGCTGTAGTTCCATTATTGGGCTGTGAGGTGGAGGCCACAGTGGATGAAGTAGTCACAGACACCTGGCTGGTAAGATGGCATAATAAAAAAAAATGTTTACATGTGATATTTCTTGCATTTATTTAGGCTTATGTGGTTTGTGTGAAAGAGTTTGCACAATTATTCAGAAGTTATGATAACTATTTGTATGTAACGTTTGTGCTAAAAGAATATGGTGCCTAATATTTTTACCCATTACTTTATTCTCTTCTGAAATATTGTAGTAGGAATCCATCAGGAAAATAAATCTGAAATTCATTCTGATCTTATTTGTATCATTTGATTTTAATTCGATTCATTTCAGAGTAGAATTTATATCCAGTTTATGGTGTGTTTGTGATTAGCTCACATGTTTGATAGATGTTTTTTTTTTTACTGTGTAAAAATCTTAGGCAATGTGTGTGGAGCAGCAGTGTGTTCTGCCAGTGTCCTCTCATCCATTGTTCACCCCAGTTGTGGTGAAGGAGGGCTGCTCTCCTCTCAAAAATTGTGTGCTGTCAGTTAGCCAGTTTACAGGAGCAGAGAGAGAGTCTCTCATTCAGCTTTCCAGACATCTAGGAGCAAGGTGAGGAATGCACAAATTGGTGAAGCCACAGCACCTGTCTTATATCTACTGTATTCCTACAGTAGCATCACATACACAGCTAGTTGTATGATGGACATTTATGCATTTAAACCTAGTATTAAAAACATTTTTAAACAGTAAAATAAATTAAGAAAAAGAAAAGTATACATAGATGATATCTATCTTTTTGTAAATAAGATGTTGCCTGAGGAATCTTCAGAATCAGTTAAATTATTATTTACGTACAGTAACATGAGATTTATTACCAACACCTTATTAGCCAGGTGTTCCTAATCCAGTGACAATTTAGATTTCAAACAGCTACTACATTTTGTATAAAGCCACATCACACAATTTGTCATTTCCACAAGCATGCGCCATCTTAATTTTATTTCAAATCTAACACAAGACAAAATAATAGTTTTCCATTTATTTAAAACCTCATATATTTTGCAACTGTTTGTTCATATTGTGTCTGTGTAACTCAACACATTATCATCTTCTGCTCCTTTTTCCTTTGTTGCAGTGTCCAGGATTACTTTGTGCGCACTGCTAATCAGAGGAAAGGCATGTTGGCTAGCACTCACCTTGTCCTGCAGACTCCTGAGGGCACTAAATACCAAGCAGCACAGAAGTGGGGGATGCCTGCAGTAACCATATGCTGGATCCTAGAGTCAGCCAGAACGGGCAGACGGGCTGAGGAGTCACGCTATCTAGTGGATCTGCCACCATCTCATGGTAAGAATGTGAAATTTAGATCTAGGTTTTAAAATAAAATGTATGTACAGTATACACCATGTTGGGGCACTCATTTCTAGGTTTTATATGATTTGTCTAATTTAATAATACACCACTATGGAGGAGCCCAGCTTACTCAGTTGTTGTTGTTGTTGTTGTTATTAGCTAGTTATTTCTTTCTTTATTACTTTGTATCTTATATTTCCTCAGACATTTGACTATTCTCTTAATGTTACACAACTTTTTTTTCCTCCTAGAGCATAGCGAAGACAGTTTCATTGGCGCATCACAGAAATCTGTAGGTCCACCCATGCCTATACATCTCTCCCCAGAGATTCCCTTGCTAGGTCCACAGAGTAGCACTTCTGTAACACCATTGGACACGGGTCGTCTGCAGAGCCGCGCTGTCCACTCTGTTCTCCGCAAGATGAAGAAAGGTGACGAGAAAGAGGTGGATGTCTCAACGCCAGCTCAGGAAGAAAACAGGGGAAGCTTGCAAAAAGAACTTCAGCTTGACACACCATCTCGCTTTCTCAGTCGAGACAAGCTCTTTGGGCCTTCTTTTAACATTAAGGTCAGTAATTAATACCTTTGTATAATGATGAAGTGTTAATTATATTAGGGAATGCTTTTATCCGTTCCCAAACCTTTTTTTTTTCCATTTAACGGACAGTAAAATTAATCTTTATCATTAATTTTTTTTTTGCGTCAGCTTCTTTTTTTTAATGTAAGGTAATGGTATTTTTGCTTTATATTTACACAAAGAGACTTAAGAAACAGTGAAGTCTTAAGTTTTTTTTGCTAAACCAAAGCCTAAACATTAGCACTCATACTGTTGTCTATGTCATGGTTCTTGTCATGGATAATTAACATAACAATTGTGTCCTATAGCTGCATTACATCTATAAATATAGATCCACCAACACAGACAGTTATCAAGACAAAGGTGCAAATACATGGTTTGTACAAGGGTCACAGCAAAAGTGAAAGGAAAGCTCTGTATAAAGAGTAGTGAGACCAATATTCTGAGGTTCTATTTGCGAGTGACCAGGATGGACAGGATTAGGAATGAGAACAGGGACAGCACAGGTTGGAAAATTGGGAGACAAAGTTAGAATGGGCAGACTGAGATGGTTTGGACATGTGAAGTGGAGGGAGAATGGATTGTTGGGAGGACTTTAGAGATATAGCTACCAGGCATAAGGCAGAGAGGAAGACGGATTTGGTCAATGTAAATATGTAGGTAACTGTGAGAGTAGAAGATGTAGAGGACAGACTGATGTGGCAACCCCTGATAAAGAGAGAGAGGCCAAAAGAAGAACACCACATTTTATAAACTGGCATAAAACGGTATGCTTTGTTTTTAAGATACTGGTAGGGAGTTTATGGAATCTCACATTCATATTCTGTCTAAAACACAATTTATGGGTGAAACTTACTTTCTCTAAAAAAATTTATTTGTCCCAGGTATTAACGTAATATGCCAGTTACATACCCCAAACCAGTTTTCTGCCAATCCACAAGTATTCAATCTAATTTTAGTCTATGAGATGTTAAATAGTGTTGAGATGTGCGGAGATGGCTTTAGTGTCTTTGCCAAAACACTTTTTCAATATAATCAATCCATCAGAATATTGTTGATAATAACTTGATTATATTTTTTGTAAGTCTGCAAGCATTTTGCTTCCTGTGTTTGTGTTACAGGATGTGTTTGACCATTTAAAAACACCTGGTAACAAGCCTCAACAAGGTGATGGGGCAGAGACTCCCCTTAGTGAGGTGATTGAAAGGAATTTAAAGGCGGCTGTGGCCAATAGCAACCGCAGTCATGTCATAAGCCTTACTGCCCTCACTGCAAGTCCTGCACTGGGCAAAGGGCCAGAACCTAAAATAGATGAACAGGTATATATCATATCTATATATAATTGATCAGTAGAATCCACTTTGTGCTAACATTTCTAATTGCATTTGTTAATCATCTACATCAATGCACACTCTATGCTCACTCATCCTGTAATATGGCAGAAAGACAGAATCTAAGTTATCTACATGCTTGTTTTTGTGTGACTGTGTGTTCTGTAGGCGGAGGAAGAGACTTCAGCAGCTCCACTTGCCGGAGTGGTGCTATGTGTGAGTAAGAAACTTGGTAAGAAACAGAATGAGCTAAATGCAATGGCAGCATCTCTAGGAGCGGACTTCAGGTATCTATCATATTTTTTCCCCAAAATATTGTTTTGTTATTTAATATTTTTATCTGAATAATTCCAAGTGATAATACCATTTTGCTAATGGTAATATTTTTCTATTTCAGCTTACTTTGCTTTACAGCCTGTGATTATTCTGTAATTAAATAACACCTGTAACTTGGTTTGTAGGTGGTCTTGTGACAATTCTGTCACCCACTATATCTACCAGGGCAAAGTAGGAGACAACACTAAAGAGTACAGGGGAGTTAAAGAAAGAGGCCTGCACATAGTGTCCCAGCACTGGCTGCAGGCGGTGTGTATACATGTATACATATAACATTCACACAGCATTAATCTCTATTAATGCTACAGTGGATATAAAAAGTGTACACAATCCTGTTAAAATGCCAGCGTCAGTGATGTGAAAAAAAGTGACCTATAACCTTTAACCTCAATTGAAAAGAAACTGAAATCTTTAGGGGGAAGAAGTAAAAAAAATAAAATAAAAAATAAAAATGTGTTTGCAAAAGTGTGCACACCTATAGTCTAATACTTTTGATGATGCACCTTTTTATGCTATTACATCTCCTTTAATGTTGTTGAAGGCCTCTTGGTATCTTCCCTGACCAGTTTTCTTTTCTTTCTATCAATTTTGGAGGCATGTCCTGTTCTTGGAAATGTCACCGTTGTCCTATATTTTCTCCTCCCGATGATGGCTGTCTTCTCTGTGTTCCATAGAATAGCTAATGCCTTGGAAATTCTTTTGTACTTTTCTCTATACTGATGCATTTTGACAAGGAGATTCCTCTTGGCAATGAGATCTCTCTGGTGCTTTGGGAGCTCTCTGCAGACCATGGCTTTTGCTGTTAGATGCGACTAAATAAGTGTCAGGAAAATCCTACTAGAACAACTGAACTTTTATTCGGGGTTAATGAGAGGCACTTTAAAGGGTGGCAGGTGTCTACTGATTCCTATTTAAGTTTGAATGTGATTGGTTCAATCTGAACACAGACACACCCCCAGTTATAAGAGGTACACTTATGCAACTGCATTATTTATTTATTTTTCTCTTTCCTAAATATTTGTTTGTTTTTTCAATTGAGAAATACAAAGTATAGGTTGTATTAAAGATAGTAAATTTTCAGAAATGATTTATCTTGGACATATTTTTGTACATCACCAAACGTGGCATTTTAACAGGGGTGTGTTTTAACACTTTTTATATCCAGTTTATTCACTCTTTTCTTATCTTCCTTCAGTGTGCAGAGGAGCAGAAACGTGTACCTGAGTCACTTTACCCTTTTACTTTTAACCCCAAAATGAGCCTGATGCTAAGCCAGATCACAGACAGCACTCAGAAATCTCCGCCCATGTCCACCCCCCGCTCTAAACTCGGAGCTCTCACTGATGACACGCGGGTATGACGCCATGCAACACTTTACGTGTTTGGAAAGCATGGCAATTAGTAAAGATTTATAACATTTTGTTTCTTCCTTATAGATGGGCGTTGAGGGCATTAGTGCTGATATTTCTACACCTCAGAGAGAATCAGCAGAAATTGATCAGCAGCAACTGACCGGCAGTGAAAGGAAAGGTGTTATAACTCGCACCATTTTATCATCAAACAAGAAAATTGCTTTAAATATAGTTTTTGTTCAGAACTGTGCGTTTACATTTTTTTTTTTTCTCATGTTCACATCACACTCTTAGACCTGACTGAGACTCTGGAGATGAGGGAGAACTTACAGAGGCAGCTACAAGAGATCATGTCTGCTACAAAACTGGGTAGCGGACGACGAGCTTCCTCTAGGCTGGCCCGAGTGGGTTCAGGGAATCTAAACTCCCCACATACTCCGGAGATTTTGGGCCGCATGGGTAGACGTAGCAGAACGCTGGAGGCTATACGGTACTGCAAACACAACACACTGCACCATGAAGGGAAGGACAAGTAATTCTGATAGAACAGTTAAAATTCTTTAACTTGTATTGGTGGTATAGTTTTGCATAGAATGGAACTGACGTGTTAAGTTAGAGACATGCTTTATAAAAGGAAGGGGTTATTCACTCATAGATCATCCAGAAACTTATTTATTCCTCATTTTCAGCAAAATTCTTAAGAGACTACACAAAATCATATTATCTAATCTTTGACAAAGTGAAACTGGCATGGTATCTCCAAAGTGCTCTTCAACAAAAAGAATTTAACAAGGGTGTAAGCTTTTTACACTGAATTATCACTGGATTAGGAGTACCTGGCAGGTGACCTATGATCACTTAGTGTCCCAGTTGCTGGTTCTGACATTATTGGCTCTCATAAGGTTTTAAACTGTCCACTGTACAACAAATGGGTGAATAAATGGTTTACAGTGGGCAGACGGTTGAAATCCAGCTGTGTAGTGCAAATGATTAAGAAACCCACATGTCCACATGGTGTGAAAGAATCAACAAACATCCAGCTGAAGAACATACAGTGGCCAAACATGTTTGGTTTATCCGTGTTAAATTGGCAAGGTGAACAGGCATTGGCATAGTTTGATTTGTGTATGGAGCCCTGATGTCTGCTTGCTGTAATGAATCAAAAGGTGGTTAAACTTTATTAACTAGCTATTTCAAATCCAGTAACCTTTCACTGTATTTCATTAATTAAAAGCAAAACCTATATTCTATTCGCTTTATGGTTCCTTGATTTATTTTATTCTTCTTTTGACTTTGCATTATCATCATAAAATCTATAAATAATCATCAAATATCTGTATATGTTTAGCATGTCCCGTGCTGCTGCAGCGGATGTAAACACAGAAGCGTCTCAGAGTGAGCAGATAGTCTGGGATGACCCCACGGCAAGGGAGGAACGGGCTAAGCTGGCTGATAACCTGCAGTGGCCTGGTAGCCCTTCGCAACATTCAGAACCTCTCAACATCCTGCCTCCCCAACACGTTGATCAAAATGCCCGGGACTCCATGACCGACTCTGAACTGGTGGAGATGGGTGAGGTAGATAGGGTATACATAAGAAGGTGTGCTCATGTGGTCGTGTGTGCGTGCGTGCTTTTTTGTTAATCTTGATAGTAGTTATTGATTTGTGAATCCCGATAGTAGAAGTTCATATAATCAATAATGGGTAATTGTTTATATTTACTTATTTGTTTACTTTATTATTCTTAATTCTTGACTGAATTTTTGTTCACACTCTCCACCTTAGCTGCCTGTGATGTAATAGACGAACACATGAAACGATCAGTGACGCCTCCAAAGGTCATCACTGAGCTACAAGCTCCCAGAATGCTTGAAACCTCTTCAGCACTCCAGCAACAGGTACGTGGTTATTGCCTCACATCATTTCAAGCTATTCATGTTAACAATAACCTTCCCTTCACTACACACACTTTCTACTGTATATAAAGGATCTGGTTTGACGCCTTGACTATATGAAAGACTTGAACTCTACTTTTATGTTTTTTACAAACAATACAATTATGTTCTCTTCTCTTATTAATAATTATTAAGGACAGCCATTCATAAGTTTTTCATAATATCCTTTAGCTTTCTCATAGAAAGTATGCCACAGCTGTCATTTGCTGTGTCCTCTGGTTTCTTCCACTTATCATTTTGGGGAGATTTTCCTTACCACTGTCACCATCCGGCTTGTTTATTGGGGAGGGACTTTAATTTTTTATGTTTATGCTGTATATTATTTCTGTAAAGCTGCTTCGTGACAGTGTTCCATGTAAATAAAGTTGAATTGAATTTTCTGCAGACACAAGCCTGTAATTTGCTGTTACACTTGTATTCAGCATAACTTCTGTATTGATCTGCGTTTTTCCTTTTCAGCTTAAATGGACAACCCTTCTATATTAAGTCAACAGTTTTATTTCTAAAATATATTGTATATCTGCTAATTATGTTTGTAAAAATACTAAAGTAAACATTGGTACTAGGAAGTGGAATTTTCCATTTCCTTTTTACGAACTGAATAATTCTTTCCTCTAATCGGATATACTGATTGATTTCTTTTTTAGGTTGAGGAATATGAGGAGAAGGAGAAGAAGGTGGTGAAGGAGCCTCCGCGCTTTCAGCTGTCTTCATTAAACCCTCAGGAACGCATTGATTACAGTCACCTCATAGAGGAGCTGGGTTTGTATTCTGAGAATGGAAAAAAAACACTAAGGAACTGTAGTATTTGTAAATACAGCACTGGTCTAATATCAATTTCTTCTTCTTTCGGCCTCTCCCTTTTATCAGGTTCGCCCCAGCATGTCAATCTTTTTCACCTCACTCTGTTCTCTGCATCTTCTGCTTTCACACTAACTACCTGCATGTCTACATTGACCACATCTATATATCTCCGCTTTGGTCTTC
>JAOUQT010000023.1:5068999-5088983 GCA_025769995.1 Xyliphius kryptos
TACCAGGAGACAGGCCAGTACACCAGGAGACATGGAGGGGGCTGTAGGAGAGAACATCCGCCGCCTTATCAGGAGCAAGCCCAGGTGTTGTAGGGAGGTCATACAGGCACGTGGAGGACCCACACACTACTGAGCCTCATTTTAACTTGTCTCTGAAGTTGGATCAGCCTTTTATTTGATTTTCCAGTTTGATTTTGAGTAGTAGTGGAATGCACTGGATTCCAAATCCAGTGCATTCCATTATCTACTAAATAAAGATTTTTAACTGAAATATTTTATTCATTAAGATCTAGAATGTGTTATTTTAGTGTTCTCTAAATTTTTTGAGCAGTGTATATAGGTGCATAAATTTGGGCACCCCAACAGAAAAATTACATCAACATTTACTTAATGCCTCTTAACACTTTCTGAAGCTTCCAGTGAGGGTCTCGGTTTTGGTTGAAAGTATTTCGGACTATTCTTTGATGGTTTCTGAGTGTGGACAGCCCGCTTTAAATCACTCCACCACATACAGGTTCCTCTGCATAAATATTAGATTTTAAGCGGTGTTTAGGGCCGTTCACTTGTTGAAGTATCCAGCCCCAGCACAAGTTCAACTTTGTTACTGATTTTTGAATGTTGTTTTTAAGAATCTGCTGATATTGACTGGAATCCATGCGTCCCTTAACTTTACCAAGATTCCCAGTAACTGCACTGGCCATGCAGCCCCACAGCATGATAGAACCGCCACTAAATTTTACTGTGGGTGGCAAGTGTTTGTCTTGGCCTGCTGTGTTCTTACCACAAACATTCTCATACCACTGAACCTGTAATGTGTTTTGATGGAATGGGTTGTTCATAAGACTCCACATTCCTCATTTAGTTTGAATTTAGCGCTCTTACTTTGTAGTTATTGTGGATAGTAACGTATTAAATGTGAACTATAGGATTTAATGATAAGTGCTTACCTATTGCTTGTCTGATTGGATCAATATTATACAGGACACGCAGGTCAGAGAGCTGTTTCTGCACCTCCTGCGCGAGTTCTTGAGGCGTGAAGCTCATGGCATTGATGTTGTAGGTGCGCATGCTGAGCATTTCCGCGGGAGCCTCCATTACCTCCAGCGTAGCCCTCAGACAGTCGTCGATGAACATCATAGGGAGGCGCGTGTCGGGCTTCAGGTTGCAAACAAACTGGCCTGTTTTTACAGCATCGTGAAAGATCTGCACGGCATAGTCTGAAAAGAACGAAGCCCAATAAATGATCCCAGCATTTTAATGTGCAAATGAGAGATGAGCACTTTGTATTGGAAAAAAAAGCAACCTGTTGTTCCTCCTCCAGGCTGAGAGTCTGCTGAAATGATGCCTGGGTACCTCAGGCACCGGAAGTCCAGGCCATATTTGTGGTGGTAATACTGTCAATAAAAGAAGAAAGAAATAATCTATTTAAAGGCGTGCATTATTGTGAATAAATCACAGTAAAGCGTTCCTACACCTCTTTCCCCATGATTTATTTACAATAATGTACAACCTTGAATGCCTTACTGCCTTTATTGAATGGTTTCAAATACACTAATAAATGTTTTATTATAAGCAAAATCAAACTCTTCCAGTTCTTAAAGTGAACACTGACCCTGGATAGCAGGATTCCGGTTCTCTAACGATCACATACTAGTGGCCAAATTACAGAATGCAGTTTTTAAAAAAGCATTGTAAAAATAATGTATTGTATATCCCGCTTTGATTTGAATGTGAAGCGGTCAGAAGTGTGCATTATTGTCATTAATGTCACAGCGGGACAAACGGCTCAGCCAATCAGATATATGGACAAGAACTACCCGCTTTAGAAGTAACAATATGTAAGCATGCACATCCCTGAACATCAAATTCAGTATAAAACTAATACTTAATATTTAATTAAAGGCTAATCAGATTATTTTTCACTTAATCCTATCGTAGGAATTAGGGGGAATTATCGTGTTTAGGGGGGACGTTTCTGGCACTTGGCATAGAAATCAAGGATATGGCCTAATCTACCAGGTAGGGGCAATTTACACCAGCCAAATGACCTTGAATCCACGTTGTTGGACTGTGGGAGGAAACTGAACAACTCCGAAGACGCCCACACAGACATGGGGAGAACATGGAAACTTCATCCAGATCAGGATCCAACCTTGATTCTATCTTTAAAAGGCGAACGTGTTAACCACTAAATCCCCATGCATAATCCACACCCCTCCCCACCCCCACTCCATCTATAAAGGCTTTTTTTAATTACTAATTTATTTGATCATAATCTTCCACTTAATCCTTTACTAGGGTCATTATTATGCAGATGTTTATAATTTTTGCACCTCTCCCATCAGCTCAGCATGAACCTTGGACACTCCATAAATGGTCCGTGGACGCTGAATGCACAGGTCTGGAGTAGGGTTACGAGGAGACGTGGGTCCAAAGGCCCCGATGGTGCTTGGAACGAACAGTCGCACGCCGTGTTCTGCGGCAATGTCAAGGATATTGTGCAATCCTTAAAAATACATTCAGAAAAGAAAATGCACGTTAGTCAAAAGCCAATTTACATCTTAAAAAAAACTGCATCTACGCCGCTTACCAGTGATATTGACATCTCGAGCCAGAGTCACATTAGCCTCACCAACCGCACTCAAAAGAGCACTGTAGTGCACCAGCCAGGTAATCCGGTTGTTCACAACAATCTCCCGTAAATTCTTGTAGTCCAGTATATCAGCATAAATAAACGGACCTGAAACAAATTAGTTAGGATTTGGCATCACAGAATGTACACAGATATGAGCTGAGTGTTCACTCGGCATGAGATGATTTTGATGATGCAATTATTGTCTGAGAAATAGTCACGATTATATGATTATTTTGCAGCAGAGGTCACTAATAGGTGGACTGCGGTCCGAGTCCGGATCCAGACGTTGCTCACTGCAGACCCAAGCCAATAAACTATCGATTTTATTTTTACCGTTTAGTTTCAACGGCTCAGCTTTTCTTGTCTTTACGGTACGGGTTTCGCCGTACAGTAAACTCACAGACCAAACACATGCGTAGTAAAATCACCAAATGCACTTCTCAGCCAATCAGATCTGTGTTAATTCACGAGAGCAGAGCGTGCACAGGCGAAGTTAATGGACACATTAAGGATGTCTGCCTCCTCAGGAGCAGACTTGGTATTTAAGAACTTTATGATCAGCATTTTGTTTGGTGGTTGAATCTTTGGCATGTTGTCAGAGGTCAGGTTGCACTTCACATGAAAATCTGGTGTGCTGGGGTTCCTTGTACACACACTTGGGAATGTGTTAAATACATTACTTGTTCCAGGTGACTCTCTAATCTGTGATTGCCTGAATCATTTAAAGACCTGACCAGACTTTGTTGCAAAAACAGATGTTCTGTGCTTTTCCCAGCTGTGGACATCATGGCACTTTTTAACAGTTTTGCACCCAGTTTTTAATGTAAAAATCCTTGACAATACACTAAACCATATTTTGTAACAATTGATTGATTAGAGATAAAGTTATATACCATGTTATGTTACTAAATCCTTATGCCACAAGGTTTATGTCAAGCACTGTATAACATATAAAACATATAAGGGCATAAGGATTATACTATTCATTCATTCATATTGTCTTACACTGTGCTAGGTTCGCAGTGGGGTTTTCCATGCCCATCCAGGGGAGAACACAGCCACACACACAAACAAACACTATACGGGGAAATTTACAGCATTCAATTTACCTTGAATCCATGTTTTTGGAATGTGGGAGGAAACCGAAGAACCCAAAGGAAACCCACGCAGACACGGGGAGGACATGGAAACACCACCCAGATTGGGATTTGAACCGGGTATCCCCAGCGCTGAGAGGCGAACGTGCGTCCATGCGGTCGCTTTCTCACGTGAATTTATCAGTTTTCCAAGGACACACTAAGGACCAACAAAGCCAAGGTTCATCTTTGTTGGTGCTCCAGATGCCAAGGCATCCAAGGTGTTGCGTTCGATGGCGCTTTTTACAACAGTGTGATGTCACAAAGCAGCATTACAGAGTTCAAAGCCCAAACCCCCAAAGAACACGTCAAAGTGAAAGTGGAAAGAAAAAACTCCCTGTTATGAGGATAATTTTTAGGAAGTAACCTTGGGAGAACCAAGACTCAGTGGTGATCCCCCTTGAGCGGCATCACAGTGTAGGACAGCCATGTACAGATTGTGTAGATATCAGTCGATGTGTGTCCATTTCAAACAATAGTAAACATTATATAAACATTATGAGTCCATCCTCCAGGACTGCAACGCTGTCAGTCCAACAAAAGTCCATGTTCCTTTCCATAAAGGTCGGATCCACGGTGCTCCGGCAGGGTCATAGACGAGGAGACAAGGACTCCTCAAGACGCCACCTCAATCAAAACAAAACAATCGTAAGTAGGAAACGGAGAACCCAATAGTTTTCCCAAGAACATGGTAGGTAATCATGGTGCCAAATTTCAGCCTTGTAGGTGTTTGGGGTGACGCCAATGTGATATTCAATGGCGATATCGACTGAACCATCGAATTTCTGAAAGGGAGAAGCAGTTTTCTTGATAATGACATGATCGGGAATCACAATGCCAAACTTCAGCCTTGGAGGGAGAATTAATGACGAATCAGTGCCTTTAATTAGTAAGATTAAACGTAGGTCTTCTGGAAGGTTCTTTGATCCTGATCAATTCACAAGAACATTAACTTGAGAGTCAGCTCTGACACCGTAACCCTAAAATGATGGGGACCTTGCTCCAGGGACCACATGGGCTCGACCAATCAGAGTCCAGGACCCATCCGCGGCACCATTTTGCCGTGATGTTTCGTAAACGTTCCCCCATAATGAACATAGTAAACCACGGAGCCCAGGTGCAGTGCGTTCTGTCTGAGAGGATGTTAATGCAGCTGTTGTTTTCTGCCAAAGGTGTTTTGTAAATGTCGAAGGCAAGCGGACAGCGCCCTGGGATAGGTCGTTGCGCTGACCCAAATTAACCGCGCGGGCGCATTACACAGCAGACCCATCTATCTACTATTGCAACCTATTACACCGACACGGAGACAGAGACGCGGCAAGAAAGCGCCGGAGATAACCAGTGCGTGAGACGACGGAGCCGCCGCGTGACTTTCCAACCTTGCCAAAGAAAATAGGTTAGGTCTGTGCACCCGAGCCCACCCCGGGGAGACCCCCGACGGGTCCCGATTACTCTTACGTCAGTAAGCATTTCATAACACACGGACACACAAAAGAAAATACCTCGAAAGCCCGAAGCCCAATCAGCATCTGAACACCAACACGCGGGTCTGATCCCTCATCTGCATTTGGGGAACAAGCACAGAGGGTTGTACGCCCCGACCGGCCCCCTGACCACGGCGTATCAGATAAACATCAGGATTATGATCCTCAACCGCTGATCACGCCACTGATAACCACCGCTGCTGTTTGCCATCGTAACCCAACGGGCCGAGGGCACGGCCGGGTAAATATTTGACGGACGGATTAAACAGCTGGAAAACGCAATGACACACAAGCCGGCGTTAATCAGAGAGAGAGCAAACGGAACGAGGGGGTGTGTTTTCCAAGGTTTTAAAGACAACGGAAAGTCCGAGCCGTTTTTGTTATTTCAGCACCTCGTCGCTGTTACGCCTGGAAATCACGCCAGCACGCCACACATCTGATCCTGTGGGGGGTGAAACGGTCGTAGTATTGAGCTCACACTCGGGGTGGGGTTTGATTGAGGGTACTTGGACTAAATGTGATGTTCGGCTCTGGATTGGCACTTTATACAGGTGACCTACTGCACCCCCTCTCATTTTTAACAGCCCCTCTTATCATATAGATGGACTTTGTAGTTCTACAGATACATGCTGTAGTCCATCTGTTTCTCTACTTACTTTTTTAGTCCTTTTAGTCTGTTTCCTAGTCGCCACCAAGATGGCAAAATTGTTCTGGACCAGATCTGGCCCACATCCCTCACGTGGAATGACGGCACTTTGGCGGTCCACTCGGACCAAGGTGTGGCCAGCATATGAACCTGATTAGGGTCATGTGTCAGCCAAACGGGTCGCATGCAAGGGAGCACTGCCATTCCTTTACCAGATGTGGGCCAGATCTGTTTTGGAGTTTGTGGACCACCTTTGGTTCACATGCAGTTTTCCAGTGCCGTCAGTGGGCCATCAGTGGGCCGTCTGTGGTTCGTTTGTGGGCCGTCAGTGGGCCGTCTGTGGGCCGTCTGTGGTTCGTCTGTGGGCTGTCACTGCGCCGTCAGTGCGCCGTCAGTGGGCTGTCAATGGACCGTCAGTGGGCCGTCTGTGGTTCCTCTGTGGGCCGTCATTGTGCCGTCTGTGGGCTGTCAGTGGGCCGTCAATGGCCCGTCAGTGGGCCATCAGTGGATCATCAGTGGGCCGTCAGTAGGACGTCAGTGGACCGTCAGTGGGTCAGCAGTGTCGCACCTTAGGTAGATGCTATCTGGGCAGGACCGCTATAGAACCATTACAGTTCAGGTATACATGTCTACATTCAGTACAGAACTTGGCTAGTCTATATACAGTACAGTCCAAAAGTTTGTACACACTCACACACACAGCCACACACAGCCACACACTTATACACACACTATACAGGGCAATCTACAGCATTCAATTTACCTTGAATCCATGTTTTGGGGATGTGGGAGGAAACCGGAGAACCCCGAGGAAACCCACGCAGACACGGGGAGAACATGGAAACTCCACCCAGATTGGGATTCGAACCGGGAATCCACAGCGCTAAGAGGCGAACGTGTTAACCACCAAGCCACCATGCCGCCCCACCTATAAGGGTTAATTAGTATAATTAATTAGAATGCCAACAGTGTGCCAATCAGTAATCAGAGTAAAGGGGGCTATTTTGAAGAAACCTTTTCAGTTATTTCCCCTTTTTTTGTTACATAATAAATGTAAATAGTCTTGAAAATAATGTGTGCAAACTTTTGGCCTGTCCTGTAGTTACTTCCCATCACTGGCTCCATGTTACTGTGCGTGGGATGGGGTGTGATGTCATATTACACAGATCTGGTTTGCCCATATGGTGCGAGGTGTTCCAAGCGCAACTCCTTCCATAAGGCGCGGTGTAAGCCTTCGAGAAAATTCACGCCTGGCTGCAGGAGACGGGATGTTCATGGCCAGTTAGACGGTGCTCATCTGGAAACTTACGGGTCGTTGATCGGAAGGTCTAGAGTTCAGATGGCAGCAATGCCAAGCTGCGACAATCTGCTCCCGAGGAAGGCACTTACCCCTCAGCTGACCCAGACTTCCTTCCAAGCTGGACATGTGAGGAAAAGCATTTCCTTGTACTATGCGTGTGTGTACTGTATGCGTGTGTGTGTGCGCGTGTCTGTGTGTGTGTGTGTGCGCACGATGACAAGGAAGGCCATCTAAAAAAAATATTTTTCAAAAAACACAACAAAAGCAAAACTGTTACAAAGACTGAGATTTGACTTGGGAGGTGGGTGTGGGGGGTGTGGGGGGGAGTTCTGGGGTGGTGGTGGTGGTTGGAGGTTATTCTTATGGCATATTTACATATTTACTAAATAAACTAAATCCAAAGAACTCGGGTAATTCTTACGCTCATTATGCGCGACATTGGCTTGGATTCTGTTCGAATGCGAAAACCTTGAGCTTTGTTTGTGTCTGGCATTTGCATACATTAGTACTGATGGATGCTAAATAAGTATCTGAAAGACGGCGCTCTTATTCAATGAAGGAAACGCTATAATGCATGTTGATCAGCCGAAGGTTGAGGAATAGTAGAGCGGCTCCAATCAGCTAATAGGGCAGCGTTCTGATGTGAAAAAAAAAAAATTTAAGTTAAAAATGCAGAAATGAACCGAAGGAACGGCATCCGGGATTAAACCAATTAGGGTAATTTTATGTGTGTCATCCCCGTGTTTGCGGAATCAAGCTGTCTTGTTAATAATCTTGAAAGTCTTGATAATGCTGTTCGAAAATGCATTTTGCTTTCTCATTAGTTAATTTCCTACGTACGCATCAATTTGCGAGCGAACGGTAGGCTTCGAAATGACTTTAATAGCCTCCTTTAATTCATTACGGTGCAAGAAAGATGCCGGTAATGAAGTAAAAGAACAAAAACCTCGTGCTGGTTGAGCAGAAAGCAAGAGACTCGCATAAACTTATAGACACGGAACGAGGTTCTTAATTAGTGCGAATAAATGTCAATTTCCCTCTGATGATAAAAATGGCTGCCCGTCCTTCTTCTTCCCACTTGCGGCACTGCGGGCACACGTATAACTACGGTCCTGAAACGATTTAGTGTCACAGATTTCCCAAAATGTGGAAGGAAACTGGAGAGCATCAAGAAAAACCCACAAGACACGGGGAGGACATGCAGAAAGTCAAAGAAGGGACCATCAGGACTCAAACCCAGGACTTTCTTGCTGTGAGGTGGAGGTGCCAAATTACATTTGGTCATTTACCGGACGCCGTTATCGACTTACCAATATCCCACTTACTAGTTTAGGACAGAACACAGGGTCACATACAGAACCCCTGGAGCAATTAGGGTCAAGGGTCTTGCTCAAGGACCCACATTGGTAACTTCTGTGAACCTGGGATTTTAGGATTTGAACCAACAACCCTTAGATAACTAGCCCAGCACCCTGACCATTGAGCCACCAAACCCCTATGCTGCACCACCATGCAACCCCATGGTTAACCTCTTTGCAGAGACTTTTTTGAAGCTTTACATCCCAATAATTTGGTTCGGACTGGGACAGCCCTCCTGGAGCACTGAACGAGGGTTAAGGGCCTTGCTCAAGTGGCCACACTGCCAATCTTGGGCACACGGTGGCGTTTGGAATTTGGTATGTTCTCCATTTGTTTTCCTTACACCAAGCACTCAAACCGCATACACTTAACACTATGTTAGTGTACACATATATATTAGTAGTATTTGGGGGAAAAGTTCCGGTATGGTTCCTGGTATTCTGCACACTCACTGGCCATTTTATTAGGTCCAGTCGTAAGGTCACTTTTTACACAAACCCCCGAATTTTGGAGCCCTGATTTACCTAAGAAGTGTTATGTGGCAGCAGAAATGGTGTTTGAAGGTCCTGATTTAAATACACCATATTTGGATGTTTTGTATCGCTGCTCTGAAGGAGTCTCGTGTTTCACGAGGCGAAAGCTAAGCCACAGAAGAAAGGAGGAGAACCTCGTTAATAAATGAGGACATGCTGTAATTTAGTCTCTTCATAATCAAAAAGGTACTTGAGTATCCAAACCGGGACTTCCATTGTCCTCCTGTCGGCGCTCCAGCTCTCTCTCTCTCTCTCTGTGTCGTTCTCTTCACGTTCCTGTCATTTACCCGAGGAGAGCGTCGTAGCTTCGAGCTCAGTCACACGATGGTTTACACCAGAGGCCGCGATGTCGCTGCCTTAATGAACCGGCCCAAATAAGCGGAGGTAGCCATCAGCGCTGTTTTAATGAAGCGCTGGGGCACCTCTGCACGGACTACTGATGGTACACCGGCAACATTTGTTGCAGGACGAGACACCCCACAGCTGCACCTCCACAGTGTCCTTCAAAACCAAAAAAAGCAGCTCGTACGGTCACCTGTGAGGCATCCGCAGGTCTCGTCCAAAAGACTAAAAGGTATGTCATGGCTAACTTTGAGAACCGCAGAGGGGCGGTGTTGCCGGACCAGATCAGGAGCCTTTCCCCAAACTGTGTTGGCTAAATGTTGTTGGCATGTTCTCCCCCGGTGACGTCACATAATCCAGGTGAGTTCTACTGAACTGCCTCTCAGGCTGAATGTGTGTTCATCCGCACTACGATTCCCAAGTAGAGAACGTCCGGGACGGCGGACGTCCGCGCCGAAGGCCATGCGAACATTTAAAACTCATTCATTTCTACAATCGGCCTTCGGAACCGACGCCGCCGAGTTACAGAGGTGAGCCGAGCCGATAGTTTAATAGGTACACCTACACCAGGCGCGCCTAACAAATGGGCAACTCCACGCAGTTCGCGCCACATGGAGAGAATAAGGCAGCTGAGGGGGAGGAAAGGGAGGAAAGGGAGGGAGCCAGGGAGGGAGGGGAGATGAAGAAGTGTCAGAAAGGTGTTGTTGAAAGTTAGCGAGATGAGCTAGTGAGATGGTAATGCTCTGTTACTGAGACTACTGTCCTTCCACTACACACACTCACCCAGTGGAGAACCCTTGTGAGTGCTATTATGGGCGCCCCAGCAGATGGGTAATTACTGAATTTAGAGAGAAGGGAGGGAGCGAGCGAGACAAGAGAGAGAGGCAGAAACAAGGTGGTGCATTAGTGACCCGTTCCATTGTGATCGTCTAATGTGTACAGACCACCGAGGGGACGGGGAAAAGCGCAATTTCAGAATGGGTCACAATCACTGGAAATACCCTTTTTTTTCTCTCTCTCTCTCTCCTTCTCTCGCACAGACCACTCACACTTCCAAACCCTCCCCACCCTCCACCCCCACTTCGTCAAGCTTCGCCCAGCAGCCGTCCGCACGGCAGATTACCGCTTTGTTTGCCTCGTTTCTTTTTCTTCAAGTGGCAGAAAAGTGAGAGGCTCTAATTATGATGGAAAACATCGAATCCTAATAAAAGTAAATTGGCGTATGCATGTTTCAGAGGGCGTTCACCTCATTTATTTGTAAAAGGGGAGAGAGAAAAAAAGGCCCCGTGCCTCAGAGAGGAAGCGCTTGCTGGCTGGAACCATCTCTTTGTTGTCACGCTTGTCTTATTGTCTCACCATCACAATAATGTCTACCTGACAAACAGCTCGGCCATTGACGCACAATAATCTCATTCGCGCTCCCATTGTGCCGCCTCGGAAGCAAATTAACACACACTTGCGCGTATAAAGGGTGCGAGAGAACAATTAATTAATAATTGAGCGCAATTAATCCTCGCCGGTGGAGGAGTTCGGTAACCTGCACGCGGGGCTTCGCAGTTTAACTCTTCAAACTCGGTTTTGCCTTCAGTTTTGGAAGACGGAGCTAAAATTCTGCATTGGTTCTTATGCGCATGAACTGCGGTTGCATCCAATGCAAACGAGCGAATCGGAATCAAACTGCTGGGATACTTACGTAAAGGTTACTTATTTATATCGCAGTTGTTACGATAGGGCATAAATATCTGTCGTAAAGTTGCTTTACAGAGTTCTAAGCCTGAACCCGTAACGTGCAGCCGAAGTGACAGCAGAGAGGAAGAACTCTTGTAAAGAACCAACGCTCAGTAAGAGACTTACATACCAAAATACATACATCCTGTTCTAAACCGTTTCCAGCTTTCTTTTGGCTTTTGGAGTATCTTTGAGGTCAGACACTGATGTTGGATGGATACACCTGGCTCACATCTCTAAATCCCCCCAAAGGTGTTGGATGGTTACATTTACGTTCAGCAGACGCTTTGATTCAAAGCGACTTACCAACGAAAGTACAAAACAAATCAGTAGTTAAGGAAAAACCAGCTACACTGTAGTATCTTCTAGTATATTCAAACATAGTTGCTAGGTAAACTAGTTGCTAAGTGAAACAGCCTTACAGACGAGTGTTGAGAAGATCGTTCCACCATTTAGCGGCATTAGTGTCATAGTTTGTTGGAATCACCGGGCAACATTCATCACTAGAGGGCAGCGATAAAGTCAGAGTGTATTTAGGAAAGATGGACTGAAGGTAAGAGGGGGCAGATCCAGAGACTGTCCTGTAGGCCAGAGTCAGCACCTTTTACTAAATGCAGCAGCTACAGGAAGCCAATGGAGAGAGAGGAGAAATGGAGGGATATGAGTTTGCTTGGGTTGGTTGAACACGAGTCGAGCCCCACAGTTGTGAATCAGCTGTTGAGGTCTGATTGTGGAAATTGGGAGACCGACAAGCAGAGCGTTACAATAGCAGAGCCGGGATAGGACGAGGGCTTGAGCCTGATGTCCTTGATGTTCTACGGGGGTGTGGTAGCTCAGTGGCAACCCTCATCGCTCCAGAGATTTTGTTTGACCATCCCTGTGTTCTGACCTCAAACAAGGATTACCTGTAAGTCGCTGGATAAAAGCGTCTGCTAAATAACTGTAAATGTAAGAATGAATCTGCAGGACTGGGTGGTCACGTTGAGGTCACAGTGAGGTTCTTGTTTCCACAAGACATCGTAATCAAGTAACAGATAGAATTAAAGTGTAGCGTGAGATCAGCAGCTCTGACTAGAACATCAGAACTAGAGCATGGAAGCGGTGGTTAGAGTTTTGAGCAAGTAACCTGAAGGTCGGAGGTTTAAGACCCAAGTTCAACAAAAGTCGCTGATGTGAAAAGTCGCTCTGAGAAAATTCTGCCCAACAACCGGAATCACTCCGATGGTGCTGGATTTGCTGTTCTTCTCACTTATAAAGTTGGTGAACACCAAAGAACAAACACTTGAAAAGAACAGGGTACCAAGAGGGTTCTCCAGACTGAAGCTGGGTGATGTGGTGAAACATCAGCACTCACTGTTCCAGATCACCATTTAAACCACCTTAAAAGTGGTTTAATCCAGAGTTCTACACCTTAATATTTTAGGATCAATTGGTCCAAACTTAAGGAGCCGTGTGGCTGCAGGATAACCCTCAGAACCGCAACGTGCCAATGAGCCACGAAGTGAAGAAGAGAGCTGAAGCCCTGCTGAAAAACACGACACTCACGAACCAGAAATGAGAATAAATGCTGCACAGCTGGTCCTGAAGAGTGGATTTAAAGAAGTTGGCCAAAAGATGATCAAACAACGTTACAAAAAACAGTTGGAATAAAGCCTGACTTCCGGGGAAAAGAAGACAAACGGCCGCAGACGACACGGCATTGTGGTCACAGAGGAAGAGCTGCTGAAGAAGTTCTCACCCCCTTAAACACAGGAGAGCCTCCTTTTCATCCTAAATCACAATATGGATAGCTGCAATGTGCACATGCCATCTGGTTGGATGGAGACCAAATAGTGATGGATTTAACCCAGCGGGAAGTCGCAGAGGTTTGAACCGAGTTTCTTGTTGCACAACTTGCGGGATGGCGTCGTAACACAATCCACTGATATCACTAACAACTTGTATGTGTGGGCGACACCGTGGCCGTCCTCTGGATGAAGGGCGTCCTCTGGATGGGCGTCCTCTGGATGATGGGTGTCTTCTGGGTGGGCGTACTCTGGATGATGGGTGTCCTCTGGATGGGCGTCCTCTGGATGATGGTCGTCCTCTGGATGGGCGTCCTCTAGATGATGGGTGTCCTCTGGATGGGCGTCCTCTGGATGATGGGCGTCCTCTGGATGGGCGTCCTCTGGATGATGGGCGTCCTCTGGATGGGCGTCCTCTGGATGATGGGTGTCCTCTGGAAGGGCGTCCTCTGGATGGGCGTCCTCTAGATGATGGGCGTCCTCTGGATGATGGGCGTCCTCTGGATGATGGGCGTCCTCTGGATGATGGGCGTCCTCTGGATGGGCGTCCTCTGGATGATGGGCGTCCTCTGGATGGGTGTCCTCTGGATGATGGGTGTCCTCTGGATGGGTGTCCTCTGGATGATTGGTGTACTGTGGATGAGCGTCCTCTGGATGGATGTCCTCTAGATGATGGGTGTCCTGTGGATGGGCGTCCTCTGGATGGGCACCCTCTGGATGATGGGCGTCCTCTGGATGGGCGTCCTCCGGATGCCCTTCCTCCCTGGATGAAAAAAGACCACCTTCGTCACCCAGCAGCCAGCTACCAAAGAGTTTGAGACATATGATGTACTTCCTCCAAAGCATGTGAAGCCAGCCACCACATATTTACTTCTCATTCGAAGGTACATCGGCGGCAGGACTTAAATTTGACTAGTTTCCTCTCACGCCAACTTGCTTTTCATGCCTTACTTTGTATTTCCAGTCCCCAGACTATCACTCCTAATGAACGTGTGTGTGTGTGTGTGTGTGTGTGTGTGTGTGTGTGTGTGTGTACAAACCCAAGCTTCTGGATCCGCCGACATTTCTGAAGTCGACCCGCCGCACTCGCGTACAACATAGTAATTATCACCCACATGTCCACACAAACCCACCCTCATACAAGCATGACCCCTGTCACTCCCATTGAAAGCCTATGACTGCATCTGGAAGTAATTACTATGGAGGCTTTGTGTATGAGTGTGTGTACGCATGCGATATGTGTTATGTGTGTGTGTGTGTGTGTGTGTGTGTGTGTGCAATCAGCTTTGTTTTTGTGTGTTGAGGGATGATCAGGCTTAGGGATAGATGCATTGTAGGTATATCAGACATTCTCTCTGTCTGTTCCTCTCTCCCTGCTCCCTCGGTTCCTCCCTCCCTCTCTCGACCTGTAGCCTCCTACATTAGCGGCTGCACTCATCTGCCAGCTCTTTAGAGCGTGGAGCAATGAGGATAAATGGAACAGTTAGTGAGGGAGAAAAGAAAAAAATGGAGAGCAGCGAGAGAGAGAGAGAGAGAGAGAGAGAGAGAGAGAGAGGGAAAAAAAGCTCTACGCATCTCAGCCTGCTTCAGAAATATTGAGAAGTGGGTGGGGGGGTTGTTTTGCATAAATTTGCATGCTCATTATCGAGCGCCTTTTGTCCTGCCTCCTAATTATCATGACACATCATGTCTTCATTGCAGAAGACTCCATCGCCCGCCGGATGGTTTGTTTGGGAGAATAATGCATGTTTATTCTAAACCAAAACCCCTTTTTGTTCTAGTGAATGTTTCTTTTTTTTCCCCCTCGTTGATCAAGGAGCGATGATGAATGGCTGTTTTCAGTCACGGTGCCAAAAAAAAAAAAAAAAAGAAACCCTCTTTTTACAGTTCTCATTTCCCTTTCCTGTTCTCCTTTCTTTTAACTCAAGACCTAACACAAACAAATGATGCTAATCTTACCGCCACTGATGAGCCTACAGGTGCGCGCTTAATATTATTCTGTGGCATTTTAGTTCCAAGAAGCCTTTAGCATGCTAGAGGCTAGCGCCAATGCTAATTCGCAGGTGTGGGACTATTTAAGTGAAGATTTGGGACTTTTTTGAGTGAAGATGCAAGTCAATCAGAACTGTTTGTAACTAGTAACGGCTAATTTTTAAAATGCTATTAATGCTAACTAAACCTGAAGATGCTATAAGCAGCGATTGCATTTCTATTAATAAAACAGAATTAGAATTCCACACCAGGTTATTGTTGTCTCGGGTTATAGTATGCTAAGAAGGTGGTTAGCATAGACAGCTAATTTAGCGTGAAGTTAACACAACACCTGGTGAACAATTTATAAGCACAATATCGAATTTTCCACATACATTCCACAATCATGTCATGCCATTAGCCACCATTGAGTCTCGAATGGTTTGCAGAACGGATGAGAACGCTTTCTATAATGCCCTCTGTCTTGTGTTGCTCGTAACAGTCCGGCCCGTGATAATCCAGTCCACATCATGTTTCTTCCAACTCATTACGCTTCCATCAATGTTGTCATGTAGGAGCCGCATCAACTCGAGGGATTTGATGGAGTTCAGTAACACCTTTTTTTGTTCTGTCCATTTTGTAGACTTGCTATGAGGTCATCATCTAGAGATCTTCAACAATGTCCAGAGACACTTCAGTTCTTAAAATCCTGAATATGTCTTTCGTCTGCTTTCTTTAGTGGCCAGGCTTCACATCCATACGTAGCTGCTGGCCAGGTCAAGACTTTCATTAGTCATAGCTTGGTGATGGACATTTCACAGTCAAAAAGTCAAAATTACGAGAAATACAATCAAAACAATGTTCGGATATTTATGAATTTTTAGCACATATTCCGGAAAGCTATTTAAATAGATATTAACAAGATTGAATACAAGTTAGCTCGTGTTAGCTATTTGGCTAACATGCTTGAAAAGCACTTTTTGAATAGAAATCAATCAGTAAGACTTCGGGAAAGTTAGCTTGTGCTAGCTAGTTGGCTAATACTAATAGAAAGTGTAAAAAGCATTTTAAATTGGTTATAAATATGACTTTAGACAAGTTAGCTTGTTTCAACCATCTGAATTATACTAATAAAATATGTGAAAATAAAAACTTGAGACACGTTAGCTTGTTGTTGCTAATAACACAATATTAATAATGTGAAAAGGGGTTTAAATGTTTATCAATAACACGTCAGATTATTTTAGCCAACTGGCTAATACTAAAATATGTGAAGTTCTATAAGACTTTAAGTGAAAGTGATACATTTTGCCACCATGTTTGCACACAGCGGGATTGGTCCTCTGCATTTAACCCATTCGTGCAGTAAAACACACAAATACACACACACACAGGTGAAGTGAGCACACATTCCCCGGGGGGTTAGGTGCCTTTCCCAGGGGCACTTCAGCCATGACTTGGAATCGAACCAGGGACCTTCCAGTTGCAAGGCTGTTTCTTTAACCACAAGCCTATGACTGCCCCCTTACTATGCTCCCTCATTACTATGAACAACCGGGTACCTTATTCCAATCTCAAGGCATCCAGTCTCAACCTAGGTGAATGTTTGATAATTATTGTGGCCATTTTTTTTAACAGTTCATCACAATCATCACAACGCCTACAGATTTGAAATGGTTTAGAATGTGTTTTATCAGACTTGTTGCGTATATGCCAGGACACAATGAAGCTGTACTAGATTGTACCAGTCAAATTGTGTTTTTTTTTTTTTTCCCTTTATTTTGTCCACACTTCTGCATGTATATTTCTTTGAGAATGTCAAATGCTGTTCTAAATGATGAATCTAATTAAACCTTTCATGTACGTACTTTATAAGGAAAGAAGTTATTATGAGAGAATAAAGAATATTACTGTATATGTCACTGGTATTTTAAGTACCACCAATTCTGTGTGCAGGTGGTATTTTACTAGAAAAGCAGTGTTTTGACCCCAGCTGTACTCACATCATTGTGGGTTATCCACTAAGAAATGAGAAATACCTGGCTGCCATGGCAGCTGGCAAATGGATCCTTCACCGCTCGTACCTGGAGGCCTGCCGCGCTGTAGGACACTTCATTTCAGTGAGTGCTCTCCCAGCTAGAAAAGCATGTTCACACACAATGTTCATTTCAACATTTATTTAAGCCATCATGCACTGAAACTACCACACTGCTGGTTTTGTACCTCTGTTTTAAAACTTGCACTTCTTTAAAGGCATGGCATTATATATGCACAAAAGGCAAAATTTACTAGCTATGCGTTGACGGATCGACTTTGCATGTGAAAAGATAATTGGATTCTGGAGGTGTGCTTCCGGTGTTACAGCAACAGTGGCACATATTGCTTGTTCCCAAACTGCAGCATGACGGGCATATCAAGACTGAAGGGGAACCATCAACAAACATCCAGCCGAATGTCACACAGTAGTCAGAAATATGGGGTTGATCTGAGTGGAGATTGGCAAATGATTAACCAGGTGTTCCTAAACTAGTGGTCATTGTATATTATGTGTATACTTGTTTAGAATTTGGTTGTTTATCTTATGTTATATGATGATCTTATTGCACACTTTTTGTTTCTTACTGTTTCTTTCAGGAGGAGGATTATGAATGGGGTAGTCATTCTATTCTGGCTGCTCTGCCCTCCATAAACTCCCAACAAAAGAGACTGGCACTAGCAGCTTTGCGGTGGAGAAAATCATTGCATGGGCGCACAGATAAAGAGGTACAAATGTCACCACTGACGGGGGAAATAACATGACATATTAGGCAGCATGTGTTGGAAGCAGTACAACCATACTGTATTGATGGAACATCAGGTCTTGTTTTTGGGTTCATAATATAAAGCGATTGGTCCATAAAGTGGTGTAGTAATGATATGGTAGCTGTAACCCCACAGAAAGGCGCCATGGAAGTGGCCTGTTTCAGCAGGATGGTTCAGTTTGCCATCCTTGACAAAGTATTCAAGCTTCTGTCCTGGACTCCAGATTCCCTGTATCTCATTTTGATCAAGCATCTCTGTGATGTTCTGGACAAAGTTGTGACGCAGGGAAAGCTCACCTCATGACTTACAGCACTTAAAATATCAGAATGTCTTCTTGCCGAATTTATGCCTTGATGGTTCGGAGCCGTTTGGTGTTTCAAAGGGGTCCTATAAAATATTGTAGGCAGGTGTGTTTGCACAGTTTATACAGATCATGTTAATTCTCTTCTTGTTCTTAAATTACTTCTGTAGGGTGCATTTGGCAGCTGGACAGTGATGTTGAATATAGACCAGGCAAGAGATGCAGGATTCAGAAGATTGCTGCAGTCTGGAGGAGCAAAGGTGTGTTATAATTTCACTTCAATGTATGTTTATCATGACCCTACTGGATTACATGATGGCTCAGTTGATGGTGTGCAGTGCTGGAAAAAGCCATAAGCGACGCACTGAGGTTGTAGCATCCGGCAGGAGATTCGAATGCTTAACTTGTCTATATCCCACAGAGTACATCTGTGCAGCCCCTCATCGCAACAAAAAGTCAGTCTCTTCAAGTGAAATTTCTCCTGCACTGAAATTTATTCTTGAATCAAGCTGATTTCAGTGTGTAAAAATTGACTGGCTACTTAGCTGCAATATACACAAGGCTGGATCTTAAAGATCATCAGTAACCATCAGTTATTTATGCGAGAAATGTGGTGTTGTTGAGCAATTGACTTGAATGATATCTAAATCAAGAGAGAGGACACAAGAGAGAATGATATTGAATGTAATTTTCTCCTTTTCTATACTGTGTTCATACAGTTGCAATATATTACTAGTATGCCCTCCATTGCCCTGTTTAGAAGCTTTCAATTGATCTCTGGCATTCATGTGAATGTTAATCTCCCATAGGTGAGCAAATAATTCCACTTTCATATTTTGATTTCAATGCCAAACATCAGTGTATAGCAACAGCAAAAGCATTGGACCATGCTATTCAAACAGTGATCATCAATCACTAATAATAATTTCGAAGGGGATTCAAAATACTGTACATATTGTTTAGCCATGTTTATTCGAATTTTCCATTAGAATTCTCACTTAATTATTTGTTGTTATTATTATTCTAATGTACTTGCATATTTTGAAAGTATATTTCTTCATCTGTGCACAGGTATTACCAAGCCCGTCTCCCTCTCTGTATAAGGAAACTACACATCTCTTTGCAGACTTCAGCCGTCTAGGACCAACTGATGTTAGAGTGGATGTGACAGAGGCCATGGCTTATGGAGTTAAATGCCTCAGGCCTGAGTACATCGCTGATTACCTCATGCAGGTCAGAAATTCCGTTACCAGAATATATGTATATGTATATACAGTATTTAAACATATTTGTAACATATTTCATATTGCCTACTGCCTGCAAGACTATGTCAATATCAGGTAATCAGTATTGCTTACAAACCAGCAAATTTCTTCAAGACATGCACAGTACCTCCTTAGTTTTTTAGGTTTCTATGACTTTCTAATTTAAATAACTGCACTTTTAATTGTTAAAATCAATAAAACTTTCCCTTGATTCTAAAATGTGATGAGCATTTATTGCAATTGCTGTGAAGATTATTTGAAATAGTAAATACATTGAAAATGAATCCCTGATTGACATTGAATACACATACATACTTTGACTGCAATTATTTTATCATGTGTGTTACAGGTTTGGCTCCAAATGACACTAATGCATGCTGTTTTGTAACTTACTACTTAAGTAAGAGTTTATGGGAAACTTTAATAAGTGTTGCTTTCTTTTCCACTCTTCAGGAACCCTCACCACCCATGGATGCCTATTATCTTTCCGGAGCAACAACGAATGGGCTTCCTGAGAACCCGCGTCAAGGCCAGAACACGCGCAAGCGTAAGACATCAGGGGACACATCTGCTGTGAAGAAGAGCAGAGTTAGGTGAAGTTTTAGCTTGGAGATAAGTCGGTTAATTGTGAATTCTATTCGTCAGCCTAAGTATGTACATGTTTTTAAATAAAAAAATAAATGCACTTGTACTAAAAA
>JAOUQT010000023.1:5278011-5289645 GCA_025769995.1 Xyliphius kryptos
CTTGCTCAAGAACCCACATTGGTAACTTCAGTTGAGCTGGGATTTGAACCCACAACCTTCTGATTGATAGTCCAACACCCCAACAACTGAGCTACCACTCCCTACATTTATTTTGACCTTTGCAAAACATTTCAGAGAGAGAAATGTACAAATCTTATTCTGATGAAAGTCTTTCAACGTGTGAGGAGAATTTCCATTCAGAGGTGAGAAAGTGACTCTGATTAGATTTAATTATGGATTGAGTATTAAATTTGTATGACTTTAGTTGCTGAGAGAATGGAGCAACAAAGCAAAGTAATAATGTTATAAACAGCTGATAATAAATCCTTGTTACTTTATATAGCTAAATACAATACCCATCGCAAAGTATACAGTAAAACAGGCAGCATGGTGGTGCAGTGCTTAGTGCTTCCACCTCTGATGGATCCTCCTTAAAGAACAGCCAAAAGAAGAACAAGCAAATTGCTCTTTGGTAGTTTTCCACACAGGTTTCTATGGCAAAAAAATCCCTTCACATCAATTCAGAAAGACAGCACTTAACAATCCAATATCCAAGGTTTAGATCTTCGTTGTGATTGCATTGGTATGTTCTCTACTCGGGTTTGTCTGGCAGAGAAAAATAGTTTCCATCTCATGGCAGAAAGGCACGCATTCACTAAATGTCCAAAGTTTAGTGCATGGCTTTGATTGTAATGTGTTGATATTGGCATGTTCTTCACTCGGGTTTGTATTTTGGCCTCAATATTTGGTCAACACTGTTTTACATGCATGCATTTACATGCAAACCAGTGTTTTTTGCTCATACCACCCAGGAATTGACATTAATACATTTTAGAAAGGCACCCAAGGTTTAGTGATTTGATTTCAATGTGTTTAAATTGGTATGTTTTCCACAAGGGTTGGTTTGTTTGGCAAAGTTCATGTCAAAAATTCAAGCTACTAAACCTTGCACGCTGAATCTTGCCTCCATCACCCAGGATTCAAACTTGGGGATTGAGAGTGCTCAACACTACACTATTGTTTAACATTTGTTTCATTTCATGTGTAGTCTGAAAACATGAAACGTTGTAAATGAATCTTAATCTCCAATCGTTTACTCTAAAGTCTGGAGCTGGTAAACATCTGAAGGTCACTTTCATTTATGAGCCATGACAAGGGCTTGTTTCAGTAAGTGTTCTACTTTTTAGAAGCCTGGCAGATCTTTTAATAATTTATTAATAATGACCAACTTGAATTATTTACCATGCCTTTCTTTTTTCCCCTACATAAGCAGGATACGGCGTAAAAGGACATAATGTACGATAGGAATCATATTTATTAGGTTGGAAACACAGACACATGTAGTCTGAGCCCTGAATGTCTTCAGACAAGATTAGAACATGCAGGGCAGTGGATCTCCAGGACCAAAACTGAGAAACACTTGCACAAACACACTAACTAAATACAAACATGACCTGGACTGAGAAGGACTGAACAGAAGCAGGCAACCTGTTTGTGTTTAAAAGTCCTGTCTCTGTCCTTATTGAATCCCAGTGTGAGACGATATGGTCTTCAAATCCTGCTTAGAGTTAAAGCACCATACATGGGCATAACGTGGACTACAGAATTATACATGATTTAGTAATCTACCGGTCCATTTTTTAAATTGTAATGTGTTTTTATTAGGGCTGGAATATGATGGTTACGATGCCAACAAGAACTTACCTAACTAACCAAACACTTCATTGCTAAGCCTGACTTACTTCCACTTTAGCATTGAATCCTAATACGATAAAGCTGGTGTGGCCACAATTTCCTGGCTTGAGATCCACTTTTTCCAGTGGACAGGTCATCGTGATCTACCAGGATCTTTTTTAAAGCTTTCATTTTTAAACCTTTTTACACACATCATGTTGATATTATAAGCAATAAAAGGCAACACTATTATTCTGATAATTTGCACTGAATGGTGTCAGCCAGGTGGGAGGAGTCTGAACAATAGCTGCTGATGCCAATTCTCAAGCAGGCTTCCAAATGATCATCAGTGAGGACTTCATTATTTTGAATGAAAGGCTGATTTACATAATTGGGTTGATCCAAAAAAACCTGTCAAATTTGTGTCACATTTTCTAATGTTTGTAAGAAAATGTGCCACATACACATTTTCTTTGAATTAATGTACAAGTATCTGTAAATGAATTGCTGTTCAACAAATATTTCTTTGCAACATATACAAACTTTACTCCTACACTTGTAATATTACAATTAAATGTAAACGTAAATATAACTTACAAGCGATACTTTTCACGAAGTAACAAAAGCAGGGAATAACAACAAGCTGGAACTATAAGCTAACAGCATGGATGTAATATCCAACTATTCTGAAGACACTTCAGAAGTCATGTGACAAAATGTAACCAATGAACACTCACGGCCAGTTTCTTCACAAAAATGTTGAATAATATGAAACACTGCCCTAGCGATAGATTGGAACCCTGTCCTGGGTGTATCTGCCCAGCGTCTAAAATGCTGTCTTCTGGATGGGCATGGGGAACCCCACCGTGACCCTGGGAAAAGGATTAAGTGAAAGATAATGAATAAATGAATGCAAATACAAAACACCAGCAGCGGTAGAAAAGCGTCATGAACAGGTAGAAGTCTCTATACAAAATGACAATTGGAGAGTTTAATGGTGATCTACCAACATGCACAATGCAATCAATGTATTGGGCACGCCTTCCATAAATCAATCATTTGCATCCTTTTCCTTTTTTTCCTTTACACCCTCCAGACCCCCAAACGGCGCCGAGCGAGGTTGACGGTGTGAATCTGGAGGAGATCAGAGAATTCGCCAAAGCGTTCAAAATACGCCGTCTGTCTCTGGGTCTAACACAAACTCAGGTGGGCCAGGCTCTCAGTGCAACCGAGGGGCCCGCGTACAGCCAGTCAGCCATCTGCAGGTAAGAGGGGCCACATTCTACACACAGGCCCACCATCTCAGTTCTGTCTTCTTATAAGTGAAGATCAAAAACCACTTAGAATCACCGCATGAGTTATTAAGTTGAGTTTAACCCTAACACTCACAACGATAGGAGTTTATTAATTTAAATCCAAAGGGAAGTGATAAATACTGAAGACACGTCTTAGTGCGTCTCCCTCACCGTGTCCCTGCCTGAACGACAAGGTCTAACTACTTATGCAAAATACATCAGTATTACAGGAAGCACTTAAGGCAGTTAATAATTTCTAAGGTCTACTGTCATGTTTTTACCAGGAACATGTGACAGAAGATCTTCTCCAATGGGACATTTTCTTTTTGCAAGAACAACGTTTTAATATAAATTATTAAAATCGGATTTGTTAGGCATTAAGCTACTTCATACCATTTCAACTATTATGTTTATATGACTAGAGAACAAAAACATTAAGAGATTAAGAGTCGTTTAAAATCTTCTTTGGATTATACATTTACTTTTTAATAAAATTTTGCATATTTTTTTGGTATTAAAGCTGCGGTATGTAACCTGTATACTAATAGCTTAATATTATATTTATTAATAATCTTAAAGTGTCCACAGAGTACGTGGGACACTATGTGTTATTACCTGAGAGGCATAATGGGCTATGGGATGTGGGAGGGGCTTAGATTCAAACTAAGTTTGCTATTTTTTTTTTATCTTACCTACTGCAGCTTTAACAACAAGAAGCAAACCATCAGATTTATCTCTAATTGCTGTTCGATGCAAAATCGTGTAAGTTTGTAGCCGGTTTGGGGCATCACACATTTTAGTCCTGCACATTTAAGCCCTTCAAGCTATATGCAACTTTGCAAATACCTTAATTTAATTTTAAGGGATGTGTCTCAATACTTTTGTCCATATAGAGCACAGGAATAAATAAAGAGAGCCAATAAAAAAGTGGTTAGTGCATCCACCTTATAGAAAGAAGGTCCTGGGTAACAGGTTCTCCTCACGGTGGAAGAACACAGGTCCTTTCTGTATGTAACCTGCATGTCCTCCTTGTGCCTGTATGGGTTCTCCTGGATCTCCGGTTCCCTTCCACCTCCAATGACATGCTGATGGGTTGAATGGAGATGAGGACTATTAGGGGTGCAGTGTATCAGCGCAATCACAGCGCCAGCTGGTCTCAAACCCGGATAAATAGGTGGGTTGTTTCAGAAAGGGCATCGGGTGTAAAACTGTGCCATGTCAAATATGTGGATCGTCCAGCAGTGGCGCCCCCTAACGGGAACAGCCAAAAGATGAAGAAAAAGAAGTGATAAAAAGCAGCTTATGAGTTTGGCACGTTGCAGATAAGCTGCTAACTATGTTGTGACAGATCTGAAGTTCTTTGCGAGCAGTTTGCTTCTGTTATTGAACTCATTCTCCAGTGCGATGGAAGCCGGGCTGATGAGCGGCTTCTGTTTACGCGTCGCGACAGCGGCGTGCAATTTTAAAAATTTCATCCCGTCACCATCAAACACCCGATAAAACATGAAATGGCACGGGGAAAATGGAGTGGGGTGAGTGAGGGGAATACCTTATGAAGCTTCAAACTTCTGTTTAACGTCTTTAAAAAAGAGAGAGAGACATGGTTGGGGGTGTGAGACATGGACATGAAATATTTATCTTTCCAAATACATAATTCAGATATTTAGAACATACATTAAAAGCCATTAGCTTGCAAAATAAATTGAGGATGTGATGGTTGCACGCCGTGTTCTTTCATCTGGGTTCTTCGTGGGGGAGATGGGCATTTACATGTTCATCTGTATGACATTGGACATGACAGTCTGCTCCGTGTTATGGGGTTTAAAGGCAGACTTCACATGCTTTCCTTTGGTTAACATCAAGAGAGACGAGGAGGACGAGGAGGAGCACTTTTTTCTGTGCTGTTCTTCCGTGCAGGCTCTTGGGGCTCTCATAGTCTTTGCTCAATCAAACTCACTCTGACAGATGTCTCCATCTTGTCTGATCTCATCGCTTACTTTGAGAATCAAATGCTTTACTGCTTCACCCAACAATCACACACGGGACGTCGTCAGCCTTGATCAAAGCGGAGGGTCATGATTAAACACCTTAGTGACTTCAGGCCTTCGATTCAAACATGTCTCTAAATGTATCATTAATGCTGTTAATTCTAGCATTCGATCAGATCCAAATTGGTGCGAAGCACTCAAACCTAATCCTCTTTGCCTGACACAAACGTCACCGGCGTTAACTGTACTTACAACGCACCGATGCACATGTTACATCTCCTGCATAATTTGGAGATGGGAATCGTTTTGCCACATGATTGTACACCATTAATTCAGAATGAAACACCAGCTGACATTCATGATTCATATCCCGGGACGGGAAGCTGCCATTAGGAATCTGCACAACAAATTAAGCAGAAGTGATGTTTAACTGCCTGTATGTTCAACCTTTCTGTAAAGGATGAAAAAAAATCTCAGTAGTTTATTAACTACAATAAATGATGGCGTGCTTCATGAAAACAGGATTTAAAATGTGTTAATTGTGCAGTTTTCTGCATAAATTGTAATATTTAATGGTACAAATATGATTATGAGCTAATGTTCTCCCAAGGGACACGTTAACTATTGGTGTTCTAATCAATTCAATAAAAACATTTAATAAATAGCCAAAACATTTGGTGCATACCTCCAAAATACAGAATGCATTATTCAGTGCAATTGACACATGGTGCATACAATGCATTCATGTTGTAGAAACAATTTGGGGAAGGCCGGAATTAAATCAGCAACCATAAAACCATAAAGTTATGGTTGGGTTACTCAGGTGAGCAAGTCACATTAACTCCATATTAATGCCCATGAGAGGTTAATAAATAAGCTTCTTCGTAGTTTTAACGCACTGCAATTTAACTTGGAGTGCACAAACTTTTTTCTATGATTGTGTATATTTATTTAGCACTAGGAAATTTAGTTTCCCCCTCGTCACATCTTCACACAGTGGCCGTCACTCATCCTGGCATTAAAAAAAAAAATGTGTCTTTCTGCATCCTGGGCCGTGAGAGCACAGGCCTTTGCCCCCGCTCGAGGCATCTCCCGCACTGCCAGTTATGATTCCGTCAAAGGCGTCCTTGCAGGAGCCTGGGACTGAGAGAAAGCACTCCCCCCTTGCTCTCCTCCTCCACTGCTGGGCTTTTATCAGCCCGTCTGACAGGTGTAAGCTGCTTATGAAGATGTCCGGACAGTGAACACTCTCATACATGCTGATACACCAGTCCATTTTCAAGTCTGGGGGACTTGTTATTGGTTTCAGTACTGTGTTTTTATGAAGGCGGGACCTCGGCAAATCGTCAGTGTTATTAAGCTAAAAAATAAAAATTACAAACTAGAAACAGCAATAACATACAACCCTCTTAACCTAATGTATGTGACTGTATGGACAGATGTTGGGACACATTACACTTACAGAGTCTCCATGACGTCTGTGATTTCTACAAAACATCGGGACGAATACATTGATACTGTACAAGAGGTGTCCATTGGAGCTCAAAAGCCGACACACAAACACTAAGACTTAGACTAGGGGATATTAACAATCTAATATTAACAATTCTAACCCAGGACATTTCAGTGGTGGTCACTGAGGTGTGGTTTTCATTTAAACATTTACCTGCATGTTTTAATTCCTACTTTTAAACTTTGTGTTATGATGACTTTGTTGTGCACGACGCCAAATACGTGGTTTCATTCTTGCACTTAGACACTTCATTGTTTTTGGAGCATCTGATTTTCCAGTCTGTTGAAGATTCTCCTCAGTCCATCACTGCAAAGTGGGAGCAGAGAGTATCAGGTGTAGATATAAATATGCAGGGATACATTTAATCAGTATCCTCTTAGAACCCTTCCAAATAGAAAATGCCATAGAAACTCTCTGCCTCACTGGCAGTTTGAACCAGGAGACCCTTCCCGAGAAACTGGGTCGGACAGCAAACCCCGTTGACCCAGTCAGGGCAGTCGAAGTAAGCTTGTTCTCTCTCAATTCTCCCCCAGACACACCATCCTGAGAAGCCACTTTTTCCTACCACAGGAAGCCCAAGAGAGCACTATAGCTAGCAGTCTGACAGGCAAACTGAACCCTGGCCTTTTATATCCTGCCAGGTTTGAGAAGTTGGACATCACGCCAAAAAGCGCCCAGAAGATTAAGCCTGTGCTGGAGCGCTGGATGGCTGAGGCAGAAGCCCGCCATCGCTCGGGCATGCAGAACCTGACCGAGTTTATCGGCAGTGAGCCGTCGAAAAAGCGAAAGCGCCGGACCTCATTCACGCCGCAGGCCCTGGAGATCCTCAACAGCCACTTCGAGAAAAACACCCACCCCTCAGGCCAGGAGATGACCGAGATAGCTGAAAAACTGAACTATGACCGTGAGGTGGTTCGTGTCTGGTTCTGCAATAAAAGGCAGGCGCTGAAAAACACGATAAAGAGGCTGAAGCAGCCAGAGCTGGGAGCCGTCACGCCAATGGACCCTTTGGCTGATGCCTTAGAGGAGCATCCTTTACTGGGATCAGACTGAGGAACTGAGGAAACCACGAACCGAGGATGAACCTCCACCGAGACCCAGACATTTCCAAACTACTGTATCATCAAAAACTGAAATTTGATCTTTGTTGTCATGACCTTGAAGTCAGAGAAATGGATTAGGACTGCGATTTGGGCTCCTCCTCCAGGAATTAAAGAATTTTCACTACAGATCGGAACTAAATCAAGGACAGCTATACAACTACTGCAACCAAAGTCTGTTACGTCCGACTCCTCAGTTTTTTTTATTGTAAATGTTACCTGAATTTTTACATTTCTACTTAAAAGAGGGGGGAGGGTTGTAAGGATCTATGTATGTGGCTGGTGGGAGGGTGTACCGTTCTATCTTTGTCTCACTTGCTCACTCGGGTTTGTATGTACATATATATACATATATATATTTAAAATCATTTGGTCTTTAACCACAGACTGTTCGGAAACGTGGAGATGATCGCGTCCTACTTCTCTTTAGTCACCTCGCCCTCGTTTGTATGATTATCTTAGCAAGAATCCATTTCATCACAGAGTTGGAACACATTGCTGCAGCTGTGATCATTGTATTGCCAAAGCCTTCTAGCCAAAGAACATCGTTGTTCAGCCCAAGGACTCACACGGGCCACTTTTATCTGTGATTAAATGATTTGCAGTCGTTAATTCCCACCATGGCTTTCAGGTCTGCATGATTTTCACCACCCATACCCATAAAAAATCCCATCTCCCATATTCATGCTTATTGCATCGCCTTTAAAATCACAGGTTTGCTGTCCATCACAATTTGCCCCACCCCTGAGGGCATACAGCAGATGTGGGCTGCAATACAGCACTGTTGACGCTCTGATGGTACTGGAGAACTGCATGTGCACTGCAGGTGGTACTGATGTGGTCCACATTGTTATTACATTGTTATTACATTGTTATTATGGGACATATGAATCCTACCACATCTTGCAACGGGGCACGTTCCACCCAAATGCTGTTATTTGTGGGCCGGATAAAAATGGGAGATATGAGGCAGATCTGGGTCCAAATAATTTGGGACGTGATCACTACAAAGCAGGTATTAGTGGGTGGTGGATGAACACTGTAGTGACACTGACATATTGGTGGAGCAGAAAGCATTTGAGAAATTGCAGATAAAATAAATCAACAATATTTGAACTAATTAAAAACCCAATTCCCGAATCTTGGAGAGATTCAACGTGTTCCAGATAAAGGGGAATCAAAACCCTTATTCAGCTCAGTTCATCAGCTTCACGTGTTCCAGGAGAAATTATGAAACTGTGGCCTAAAGTATTGGGGCAAACCTATTAATCATCAGATTCTTTTTTTTTTTTCAGTCCCGCTGTCATGCACCTTGGGAAATACAGGTGTATGGGAACAGTTTGGGAAAGGCCATAATTTGTCCTAGCATGTCCAATTAAGATCCATGAAGGCAAGGCTGGGCAAGTTTGGCATGCGAGAACCTGGCCGACCCACACAGAACCCTTAACCATGATGGAAACTGTGAGCCACGTCATGTTCAATATCAGTTACCAAATTATCCACTGACACTCCAAATGTGTGGAAAAACCCTTCCAGAGATTTGGGGGCTGTTATACTGCTCCTGTAGGTGTAATGTGTAGGTGTCTCAATACTTTTGTCCACATAGCAAAGAATTTACCATAAAAATTATGATGGTCTTTAAATCCATGGTTTTATTTGCAGATCTGACAGAATTTCAATAAATGTTCATTAACATTCAGAAGAGTAAGAGGAGGAAACAATGTGTCTGGGGTTTGAACTTTTCTTCTGCTGCTGTTTCCTGCTTTAAGATGTTTGTCATAAAATATATTATTAACTGTATTGATCACGTAGAAGATAATGTATTTATTTCTATGGCGCATTATCTCAGAGCAGCTTTGCGGTGTTTTCAGTTTAATCTCAAACATCCGAAGCATCAAGAAAAAGTTTGGTTTTGTTTTTATAGAAAGAAACCTTTGTGAGGACTGAGGCTCTTTAACCCTCTTTGAGCTGCTCGAGAGGGTTAAGTGTAAAACAGTAATAATGTACAGATCACAGAAATTTAGAGAACCATGAGATTCCGTGTTACTGATTAGAACGTTCAAATCTGCCAAAGATAAAATTCTTCTGCTGCTGACTTTGGTTTATACTCACCATTCACTGCATCATCTCCTTAGTGTCCAGCACCAGTCCCCCAGCATCGAGGGTTTACAGGTGCCTCAGTTACTCTTTTCCAACGTGGTGATGTCATATTCATCACTTCCTGCACCGAGATAAACTGGAGGAGATCCAAGTGAGATACAGTACATGAGCGTCCACTGGTATCACCTGCAGATCTTCAACTGATTCATTTATGATGTAACATAAAAGCTGTTTTCAATTTCAGCATCGGTTCTTTTTGGTGACACTTCCCTCCTTGTTCCTTTTACCACCTAAAGTTTATTGTAAAATGAAGGCAGAAATATCTTTCATTTCTCCATAAATTGCCCTGAAGTCAATGAATCAGCAAATTATTTAGTGTAACATGAATCTCTGATGATTCAACAAATCATATACATAGTAAAGGCTTTGATTTTCGTTATCAGATCCACTTTAAAGTTTTTTAGGAAGCAAAACAAGTGGATTGGTATAATTTACATTGCTTAAATAATTCAAATGAATATCCTGAGATGAATGCGGCATGAACACGGATGTGATATTGAAGAACAAGCACTTTTGATCGTGCATGATTCCTTTAACTGATACTCTCTTAGTATCGTCTAAAAGTAAACACAGTTACAATGGGGAATTCAATTATCCAAAAGTCTAGGGAAATGCTAAATATCATTACTACAATTACAATTGATCCAAATATATTGCTGATTTTGATTAAAGCTCGTCCCGTTGTCCCTCGGTTACTGAAGCGACTGACAGAGCCTTGTCTGTGGACTTAATTCTTCATCAAAGTCTGATTTTATTTCTGTTTTCTCAACTTTATGAAGACCTTCATTGACAATGTGGTAATAGATGCTTAATGAAATTGACTCATGAAAAAGGAATCACCTCCAAACCTCATGACTTCTAACAAAACAGCATGAATTTTCTTGATGGTTACCGCTACAGTTACAGAGATTTATATAAAGAAACTCGAACCAAAACAAGGGAGATACAAAAACTAAACGAATCAACACCGCAACCAAGAAACGTGTTCTGTCTTCATTTGTCTCTTTAATGCTGGACCAAAGCGCAGCTGTAATATGCACATTGTACAGAGAGGAATGGATGTTGCTGACAATCTTCAAGTGTTAAGCGTTGGAGGGGGGAAAGGAATGGAATGCTCAAAGAGTATCATAAAGATTACCTCATGACTGTCCTGGTACCCAGCGGGTGACGTTGGGCATCGTCAGGCATCATTGGGCGATACTGATCTCCAGATGGTAAGAGAGAGAACAGCAACTGTGGGGCTTTGTATAAATGCGTGTAAGTACTTTTCACCAAAGGTTTCCGTCTCAGACTCGCGTGTATAGAACGACATCTTTGTACCTTGTTTTTGTTCGTACGTTCACCCCGTGTGATTTATATTGACCCGTTTCTGACCTATATGAAAGGGAACAAAGGGTGCTTTGTGACCGAACTTAATTGTCTTGACAGATCTCTCTCACTCACACACACACACACACACACACACACACACACACACACGGAAATTGAAAAGTTAAACGTTTGCTGTGACAGTAAACGCATCGAAACCAAAGCCGTAAACCTCTTAAGGTTGCTTGAAATTTTATAGACTGAAAAATGTACGTACTATACAGAGCAATATATGTTTGGTCAGTTCAGCCGCACTTTGTGTACTTCAGCTTCGGATCTGTTACTTTGATTTGTATCATACTTATTACTAATAAACTAATGTTTGAAACCGAGCTGCCTTTTTTATAAGAGGACTCCCAACGTGTCGTCCATTATATAAGCTCTACTGACCATAAACATGGACTTTTCTATCATTTATACACTGCGCAAAAAAATAAAGGGAACACTTAAACAACACTACTGTGAAATCAACCTGTCCAGTTAGTGTGCAACACTGATTGTGAATCAGTTTCACTTGCTGTTGTGCGAATGGAACA
>JAOUQT010000023.1:5312611-5323989 GCA_025769995.1 Xyliphius kryptos
CTTGTGTATGAGTATGACCATGTTCCTGTCATTAGAATAGACACTGGTGCTGAGGATGACGTTAAACAATAAATAAAATAAATAAGAAATATATTCTCTGTGACTTGCATTTCATTGCAGAAATGATATTTATGATATTGGGACTGGGTCAGTTTAAGAAATAAATAATGATGTGGCAGGTTTTATAGACATGATTTGGTAGAATAAAATATCAACAGAAGCAAAGATTTTCAGTTTGTCAACAAATATGTGAGAAAAATCTTGGAATTTTTTAAAACAATGTTCTTTAATACAATGCTGGAAGGGATTTATATAGAATGGTGCCTGAAGATTTGTGAAACCTTTTTTTTATATTTCTGCATACATATGAACTAAACGTCATCTGATTTTTCTAAAAGTACTCAGTTAAACAAATGAGATAAAAAAAATATTAAACTTGTTAGTTTATTTATTCTGGAAAATTATTCCAATATTACATATTAATGAGTAGCAAAAGTATGTGAACCTTTGCGTTCAGTATCTGGTGTGACCCCAGTGCAGCAATAACTGTAACTAAATGCTATTCTAGTAGAATGACTTGTGTGCTTAGGGACTGTGCTTATTTTATTCTACCAAATCATGTCTATAAACACCTGCCACATGATTATTTATTTCTTTTTATAACCTAGACATAAACTGACCCAGTCCCAAAGTTCCAAATGGAGGAATGGATGCTTAATAGATTGGTTAATTTTCCAAGATACTTTCCAAAAAAGTTCAGACAATGAACAAACTGTAAATAAAAATTGCAAAAACGCAATAATTTACAAATGTCAAAAACTGATATTGTATGACAATGGAACTTGTCTTACTGCATGATCCACATTCTGTTCAGATTCAGTTCATGGACAGATGTCCTGATATTTTTATTTAGAATTCTATGATATAATTCACAATTTATTGTTCCATCAATGATCAAAGTCCTGGCGCAGATGCAAGAAAATAGGCCCAACAATAATACTACCACCACTATGTTTCACAGATGGGGTAAGGTTCTTATGTTGGAATGCAGTGTTTTCCTTTCTCCAAACATAATGCTTTTCATTTAAACAAAATATTCTATTTTGGTTTCATCAATACCCAAAACATTCTCCCAATAGACTTCTGACTTGTCTATCTGATCCTTAACAAACTGCAGCAAGGTTCTTTATGGAGAGCAGTGGCTTTCTCCTTACAACCCTGATACACACACTATTGTTGTTCAGTATTCTCTGATGGTGGACTCATGAACATTAATATTAGCGAACTATTACAATGTTCAAACTGATAAACTTTGTTTTTTCCAAAAGAGTTGGGACACGGTCATGTTTAACACTGTGCTAATCACCTTTACTTTTAACAATACTCAAGAAGTGTTTGGGAACAGATGACTGATAATTGTTGAAGCTTTGTAGGTAGAATTCTTTCCCATTCTTGCTTGATGTTGAACATTCACTTACTCAACAGTCTGGGGTATCTACTTGACAGACTGTGGTCTTAGTCTTGGGTATTTTCCGCTTTATAATGCGGCACACATTTTTATTGGGAGACAGATCTGGACTGCAGACAGGTCAGTCTAGTACCCACACTCTTTTACTACAAAGTCACACTGTTCTAACATGCGTAGAATGTGACTTGTCATTATCTTGCTAAAATAAACAGGGACTTCTGAAGAAAGACATTGCTTGAATGGCAGCATATGTTTCTCCAAAACCTGTATGTACCTTTTAGCATTAATAGTGCCTTCACAGAGTTACACATGGGCACTAACACAGCCCCATACCATCAGCGATGCTGGTTTTTGAACTTTGATCTGATTACAATCCAGACAGTCCATTTCCTCTCTGGTCCAGAGGGCACGACCTCCATGATTTCCAAAAAATGTGGACTTGTTAGAAACCAGGACACTTTTACATTTTGCATCAGGTTATATCACTTGTTACTTGGTAGTGATTTCTCCAGATTATTTGAATCTTCTGATGATATTATGAACTGTAGATGATGAAATTTCACAGTTCATTTGCAATTGCTCATAATAAATAATAAACTTAATTGGAATTGGGGTAGTACAATGAACACTTCACATATAACTGCACTGCACAGATCAATTGTTTTATGTGTAGAACCTAATATAGCACTAGATAAGAACATTACAAGTCAATTGCATCCTGTGTTTTGTTTTAATTTAGTGCCGTATGTGCAGAGGCGATGCAGGAAGCAGAGTCCACGGATGCTGCAGAAGTTCAGAAGACAACTACTGAGTGTGTAAAAACGGAAGGGGATGTTGGAGAAGCTTTTCAGAATGGTTTGCACACACCCGCTCCAGTAGAGCAACCCGAGTATGCACTTTCTGTTGCTTTTACACTTCTCACCACCAGGTGGCTATCAAGCTCCAGAATAGCTTTCTTAATTTGTTTTGATGTTAAGAAGCTAGTTATTAATAGCACAACTGTCACAATGTTTTTACTAGAGGATGAAGGTGGAATTTCGAGCTGCCATGAGAATTTACTAATATTAAACAAACATATATGGATAGCCTTGTTGACCAAGCATGAACTCTGTAATAATCTTTATTTAACTTCTTTATTTAAAAAAAAAAAACAGATTTACATTAGAGATGTATTTTATTTCTATTCCCCATGGTTTAAACAGGACTAGCTTAGCATTTTATTTTTTGATTGCTTAACATTCAAGTGGCCTTTTTCGTAATGTGCAATTGTTTATAGTGGTACACAAATAAGTGTGGCATTTCATCATGCATTTATTAGCAGTTACAGCCTTTAATCATAGGGAGACATTTGCCAAGGAGGTTTAATATTGTGTGATTAGTGATGTGGCAATGAAGTGTGAAGAGTGCAAAGCCAACAGTAGCAAACGAATGATATAATAGACATGGGTATAAAGTTTCCTGTGTACTTCTATTTTTAATAACCATTGTGATTTTTAAATATAAAAGCACTTGATTTTTTATTTGCAGACAACATTTTACCGAAAATGAGCCTGAAAGCAAAGGCACCAGTCCCACCAAAGAATTGGATCATGTCTTTAAGGAAAAGACGGATGAGGCATCCCAGCAGAGTAAGAGTGATGTGCCAATAGCAAACGATGAAAAACAGAACGCAGAAGACATCCAGGCTCGAAAAGGAGAGATCACTTTTAGCAGTAGTGATGTCGTGAGTGTTGCACTGATACCTGTGATTGACCTAGAAAACATTGCTGAGAAGGAAGATAAGCAGAAGGTGTAAGTTTTTCTTAATCATACTAAGCATAATGCATTTCAGTATAGCCACGATTCTGGTGACATTCTAGAGTAAGCTGCATACATACACTGTTGTATTTCTTTAAGTTTGCACACTGGATTAGGAACACCTGTTCAACAGTTCCTTCACCAACAAGATAGCGTACATCCTCTATATACAGGTTGACCCATGCCTGCATCCGCAGCTTTGTTAGTTCACCTCGCTAGTTAGAAGACTCCCGTCTTGGATCATGCACACGTGGGCGGCTGCTGTGTAAGCGTTTTCCTGGGAGTTTGTTGATGGGGAGCAGCTCTTACTAACACACTACCACATCTCTGGGCTTTAATTTTAAGTTTCCAGTCATATTTGCTCTAGCTAGTAAATGCCAAGACCATAAACGAGAGCCGACTGACCTAATCAACAACTCACTAACCTGCCATGTGTTCCTAATACAATGATTGATCAGTATACAAATATAAAACATTACATCCAATGCCTAGGGTATCTTTCTGCATATACCATTTAATGCACCTGGAACAATTTTTTGGTAAGTGTGATGGGCTCAGACACAGACTGGCAGATTTGAATCATGTTGTTGCATAGGTAGGTGGAGGCGGGTCAGGATTTTCCTTTTGTTGCTAAAAAATGCGGAACAAAGCAGGTCTCGAATAAATTTTATGTCTAACACGATGTTTAGTTTCTAAATAAGGACTTGTTCTGTATTTTACAGGACAGTTAGCAACCCTAGATGCCTGTCTGCTTGTTGGGCCAACATTTCCATTTATCTCTGATTTGTATGTGATGATATTTTTGTAAAGTGACCTTGTGCATGGTTCTTTTTCTTCTTCATCTTTCGGCTTTTCCCTGTCACCAGGGGTCACCACAGCGAGTCCCTCGCATTACGATCTGGCAATGTTTTAGGCTGGATGCCCTTCCTGACGCAACCCTTAACCCTTCGGGCTTAGGATAGGACGATTAAGCTTCTAAGGCGCTAAATACGTTGAAGTTATTATTATTTGTGTTTGATTGATTAATTGAATGAATGGTTGATTTTCTTATTTTATTGTTTATTACAGCAGTGAAGACCTCTACCGGGGAGGTGACGAGATTGAACAAGAGCAGGCCAGAGAAAGGAAAGCACTGCCTCTTCTGCAGTTTACTAGTATTTATCATCTTTTATAATTTGAGTATTATTATTATTATTATGTGGTAGGAAGCAGAACCTTATCCTTGTTCATTCTTTTATTCACATTCTTCTGCTTAATCCCTACGGGGCCGAGGGCCAGCCATTGCCCAACCATGCAACTCTGGGTGCAAGGGCAGAAACAATCCTAGACAGGGCGCCAATCCACTGTAGGGCACACAAATTCACACATGCAGTGGATAGTGCTGTGGCCTCACAGCTAGAAGATTCTGGGTTCGTGCCCCGGATGGGGCGATTCTGGAAATATCTGTGTGGAGGTTGCATGTTCTCCCTATGTTTGCGTGGGTTTTCCCCGGGCGCTTTGGTCTCCTATCGCATTCCAAAGATATGCATGATAGTTTATTTGGTGTCACACCTGTTAGTGTGAGAATGTGTGTACAGTATGACTGTGTGTGTGTTCCTGGCCTTGCGCCCAGAGTTGCCGGTTGGGCACCGGCTTCCCAGGGACCCTAGAGCTAGGTGAGTATAGAAAATGAATGAATGTCCCTTGTGGAGATCCATAACCTTGTATTTGCATTTTTTTATGTCTTAGTGCTTCTGTTATTTTGTTAGTGGCATCTTTTCACAATGCACAGGAATGAATTGGAGGACAAGTTCACTGGAGAGCAAATTTGTGGAGAATAATATTTGTCCGTGCTTACTTCCGGTCTACCTCCCTGTCCCTTTGAACCAGTTCTGTTTACTTAAGCATGTAAAGCTTGCTAAAGATTTTGTTATTATCCACACAAAAATATGTAATTATATAACACACTTCTACAGGGTGTCATGAAACAGCTATTTACTCTGTGATGTGGTTTATTAGAGACAAATAGTCTAACAGTATTGTGAGTGTTTATATGAGAATCTGATTTTTTTTTTTTAGTCCCTGGAGTGAAGGAGAAGTGCAGCCTAGACGCAGCTGTTGACATGTTGGTGTACAGCGAGAGGGAGTGGAAAGGCAATACAGCCAAGAGCAGTCTGATTAGAAAGGTAAGTGACATTTCAGATTGTGTGTTTACAATGGAACATCGTCACAAATATGGCGTTTAAATAAGGTTAATTTTTTCCTAATTAACAAACAGGATGGGGACAGTGGCAAGGAAAAAAATTCTTGAGATAATAAGATGCAGAAACCCTGAGAGCAAAACGACTTGGAAGGGAATTCCATTGTCATTTGGCTTATAACAGATTAAAAACCTGGAAGAGTCTGTGACGGAGTGTGTAGAATTTACCCTTAGTTTAGATAAGGAGATAAGGTCAGGATCAACACTCTCTCAGTGGTAATATGTGTATACACCTCAGCTGAAAGAGAGAAATATCAGAGAAAGAAATGATTAGACATGTTCATAGTAAAGGAGTAATTTAAACAAGTGTAACTTGAGTCTAGATTAAACATTGAGACTGTGTCCCAAACATTAACTGGAAGACTGTTCTATAACTGGAAGACTATATAACTGGAGCTGTAACGTTCATTCTTCTAGGAACCTAAAAGCAGCCTGCACCTTTTGAACGTAGTAGTCGAGGTGGATCATGAAATATTAATAGTTCACTTAGATATTGTGGAGCGAGAATGTTTTGAGCTTTATATCTCAGTAGTATTTAATAGTCAGTACGGAATTTAACTGGAAGCCAATGAAGTGTAATTAAGATGGGGACGATGTGATCATATCTTTTAGTTCTAGTAAGAACTCTGGCTGCAGATGACCCCTTAACTCCTACAACATTTTCCAGTCTATAAACGAGAATAGTGCGATATTCCTACAGTTCAGGAAAAGGGCCCTAGCAGGTGCTAGAATAACTTCTGAGAGGATGTGAACTCCAGAAAGCTACTCGGTTAACAATCTGTATAATTCTGTTTAATTTATGTATATAAGGGTCAGACTACACAAGGATTTCAAAATATGCAAGTCAACCCCTTTTGCTGCAGCATCTCGCCTCGCTAGTTCAACACTAGTGGTCTGCCGCTGTCCGACCTTTGACTGAACGATTGTTGATTGTTCTTCTAGTCCGATACCATTGTGCCCCTGTTATACTATGGTATGGAAACAGGTGCACAAGTTGCTCTGCTTACCCATATCTGAAAAACGGTGCAGGTCAACACGTTACATGAGCGACAACTGTGATGTAACTGCCTGCCTGGTGTTCCTAATCCTGTGCTTTTCCATTGTGTAATTACTTGACAATTATTTTGCAGGGCTACTCAGATATATCTTGTAGTTTCACTGGACTGAGGAGAGTCAGGGGGGACAACTACTGCTCACTGAGAGCTACCCTGTATCAGGTGCTGGCTACTACAACACAAACACCAGCCTGGCTACTGGAGAAAGATTTCACATCGGTAAGAGCTCATAAATTTCCACCAAAACTAAACAGTGGATCATAACATTGTATTCAGTCCAAGATGCAATGAAGCTAGACACTTAAAGGTTTGTATAAACGAAAAATAGGAAGCCAGAGACATCAGAGCCAGATGTCTAACAAAATCACATTCATTCATTCATGTTGTTTCTCTTAATCCACAAGAGGTCATGGGCCAGCCAACAACAAAATAAACCAAATTTATTATGGTATATTGTTTAGATTATGGTATTGCATTGCAGCATGCAGCTGCCTGAAATAAGGAAAGAATACATTAATAAAATAAATAACCTAATAAATAAATAAGACAACATTATTATAAATACTACATTAATAGTACTCATTGTAGCCGTCTTCTTCCCTTTGCATATACATGTTTACGCTCGTCTCATTATACTGCCCTCTTGTAGTCTATAAGATTTATGTAACCTTCGCTACTTTGGCATTTTTAACTTTATTGTATTTTCAAAAGACATACATTTTAAACATTTTCATTCCAGATTATACACTTCCATAAATTTCAAGTAATATATAAAAACATAAAATCATTAATCTTTGTTTTCATTTAAAATGTACGATGAATCTACAGGGTGTGCCATTTATATGGATACATACAATATATCTGTTTCTTTGTCTAACCCCTGTAGTTCTACTGGGAGTCCGTCTGGTCCTGGACTCTTAACCTTATTAAATTGTGCTAATGCTTTAACTATTTCATTTGAACTAAAATTATTTTCCAAAGCTTTTAAATCGGTTTTGGTTCATCTTTGGCATTTTGATAAGAACCTGGCTCTACGCAGCTTTCGAATCTATGCAGATTTCTATACAGGCAGATTGACATTTTTCTTCATCCTCATTATTGTTCTGTTTTAGTTTGAAGTTGTACATATTGTGTCATTATATAATGGTAGTTAAATTTTTTTTCTTTATTTAACTCTCTACATTTGTTTTAAGAATTTTGTCATTTGCAGTTCAAAAAGTTGCCACAGTTAAGTTTTAGATGTTGTTAAAATTTCCAAAACCTTAATTCTCTTAATTTTTTAAAATAATTCACTGATCATTTCATTATTTTTTAGACAACTTGTATTTATTTCCAGTGAGTATTTTTTTGGTCTGGGTTTAAATGGAGTTTCTCGAGAAAATCTGTAGAAAAATATTTTATTTTCTCTTTGTACGTATATCCGGTCCATTCGGGTCTTCACATTCTTATCGAAGCACGTGAAGCCGAAATCTCCCAAATATTTCTCCCTAAAACTATGTTACATTTCCACTTTTCCACACCCACGTTATGCAGAAGTTTTTTACTCTAGGTTCTTCAATAGAAATCCTTCGTACTGCTCAATCGGGGTAATAAAGTTTTCTTTTACCCTGATTGTTGCAGTGTCGTTTTATTAATCTGTTCCTGTTCCAGCCATTTAATTCTTCTCCATCGATTTCGGCAAGTTCTCGCTGGTCTTTATTCCTGCTTTTTTTGGGTTTCCGAGCTTTCTCCATATGTGTAGCTGAAGCACCTTTTGTTTTTACTTCCTCCGATTCTCCCTGAGGTGCTGTGTCTTCTAAAACCTGAGAGCCTTCCTCTAACGTAGAGTAGAATCCAGAGCCTTCCTCTAACGTAGAGTAGAATCCAGTGCTGTCACCGTCGTTATCTTCAGTGTCGCTGCTGGATATTGAGGAGCTGCTTTCAGCAACCTCCATGTCGTTTTCGTCACCGTTTCCTCCCTGCTTCTCTGCGTCAGCTGCATTACTGCCATTGCTCGGGTTTGCCTCATGTGGATCTATAAGTTCCTCCTGGTGTATGTTCTGTTCGGGCGCGTTGCTATGGTGCGTTTTTGAAACTATACAAACGCTGGCAACTGAAGTAAAGATGCCCCTCTGTATCACACAAATTACACCTCTCCCTGGTTGTACAGACCTTTTCCGTTTGTCCAAAATTACCACATTTCCAACGTTTTTTCACATCACAGTCTCTTGCACAGTGACCATATGTTTTGCGGTTCATGCATTTTCACAAGTTTCCAACGTTTTTTATTATTCCTCCGTATAGTCCCATCATAGTTGAGTTGGGAATTTGGACCAGGCTGCCATTTGCATCCTTCTTTAGCTTCACTTTATATTTCCGTACACAGTACCATAATCCAAATTGGTCTACTGGTTTAATTACTGGTTGTAGGATGTCGCAGTATTTACGGAGGTAAAGTTCTACATCTTGGTCCGCAATGCAACCTCTCCAGAATTTTACGATAACATATCTGATGTCGTATGCTATAGAGGTCATCATTTCCCATTTGTGCCGAAAAGTAAAGCGCAGCAGAATTTCTTGCATAAAATTCCTTCTGATTTGGAAGGGCACTGAAAGAGTATATGTCTTCAGCATTAATCCTTTGCTGGATAGTAGATGCATCTGATTTCTGATGTGCTTGGGGTGTCTCTCTTTGGTCTACTTATTGGAGCTGCACCCAGTGTCTTCCCACTTAAGCCAAACCGGACTTCGAGGCAAGATAGAGCTAAATTTGCCTCACAGAAAGCAGCCCTTGCCTCTTCCAGACTCCTCTACTTTGGGTACCACAGGAAGCAAGAACCACATCATTTTCAGAATGTTCGTATTGATTTGGCATTGAAGTATCGATTCTTGTGACGTCTCTACTGCCTACAATATAATGCTGATTATGCAATTCTAAATTGGTTGACCTGTTTTATTATTTTTTTTTAGTTGCCCGAGAAACTTGAAGTCGAAGAGCACTTGATAAGTATGTGGGCGTTCCCTCCTCAGTGTGTGAAAGAAGGGGAGACAGAGGATGGTGTGGAAAAACTGACACGCTATCTGGAGCTCCTGCAGAAAAGAGTAAGTCATTCAGTATTGCTTTCACTGGTTTCTAAATCGTTAGCTTGGAGACAGCTGGCTAATCACGGGGATACTGATCCAAAGTCTATGAGTTTGAATCCTATCACTGCCAAGCTATTGTCTCTCAATGCTCAGTTGTATAAAGAGATAAATGTAAGTCGCTCTGGATAAATCTGCGGATTCCTTAAATTAAACAATTTGAATGCTTTATGAGAATTATTATCTTTGTGCATCATATCTTCTGATTGTGTGTGTGTGTGTGTTCCCAGTGGCAGGAGGCAGCAGGATCAGAAAGCCTAGAGGACAAGCAAGCTGTATGTGAAGATGTATTTCAGGGTGGAGAAGAAGAGTACGCTCTTCTGGAGGTGGTGAAGTTCCTCATGCTGGTCAAAGCAGTAGAGTTTTATAGGACAATGCAGGCAGAACAGGAAGTGCCTGTCTTCTGTTGGCTACTGTTTGCCCGGGACACATCCGAAAACCCAAAAATGTTCTTCAGCAATCATCTGAGCCAAGTTGGCTTCACTGGCGGCCTGGAACAGGTAACGCCATCAGGCTTTATGTACTTTTCATAAACAGCTGCAACACTTTTATAATAGGTGTGAAGCAAAAGGCAACGTTTATTAGCTATGTTCACCAGCTATGAGACTTGAGCAGATACATGTAGCGCGGAGGTGTGGTGCCAGTATTCCAACCACTTCTGCACTAGTAGCCTGTTCCTGTACCATGTTATCACAGGTGTAGCTAGAGTGGAGAAACCATTACAAACATAGAGCCTGAGGTCACACTATGGCCGTCAAAGTGTGATTATCTAAATTGCCATCATTGCGCCATAATAGTTGTCTTCATATGAGCATAGGGACTGACTGAGCATACCAATCATTTGTCAATTCATGATGTCATCAGTCTTTTTGAGCGGCTAATATGCTAAATATATTTAAGCATGTTTCTAACATAGAGAATGTTTTTGGCCCTGTTGCAGGTGGAGATGTTTCTGCTGGGTTACGCCTTACAGCACACCATTCAAGCCTTCCGCCTCTACAAGACTGACACGGAGGAATTTGTGACGCACTACCCTGACGACCACAAACACGACTGGCCCTGCGTGTGTATAGTCACTGAGGATGACCGCCATTATAATGTCCCCGTTAGGAAACCGACACAGTACCGACTGTAACATCGGGCTGTTTGGATGACATTGAAACTATGACCTCGCCTCGCTCTGCTTTGAGTAGTTTGTTATATAATATGGGAACGACCGTTGCCTATCAGCAGGATTTCTGGGAGGTTGCACAAAGAACTTGGAGAGAATGACTTAATTAGATGAAAGTATGTCGAAAGTTTGCTTAGGTTTGAATAAGGTTGCTAGCCGTTTGGCTAAATCTAACAGTGTTAACAAAAGCACTCAGGTTTCGTTGACAAAAGCACTCGGATTTGTATAACAGCGATTTCTACGGTGAGTTCTTAATTCATACTATTGTGTTTAAAATGACGCTGTGCATGATGGTGTGGCAAAAATGTGTACCATCCAGGTATTTAGCTTAAACTCTATATGATAAACTTAGAGTTGCAAGTGTGCACGCACCAAACAATGTCACTAATGTTGACATAAGATAACCTTATATATATTGCTCTATAAAATATACTGCCTCTCTCCCGTTGTCCCCTTAGTCTGACGCATCACTGGAAATCAATTCTGACCTTTAACCATTCGGATTTCTGACCTTTAATCTCTGATGTA
>JAOUQT010000023.1:5354213-5365999 GCA_025769995.1 Xyliphius kryptos
CGGATGGGTTAAATGCAGAGGGCCAATTCCGCTGTGTGCAGACACAGTGGCAGAATGTATCACTTTCACTTTCAGTTCCTATCTGTGTATCTTGGTAAAAAGCAGTGTACCTTGTTTCTAGGCCACTTATAGCTTTGCTTAGATTTGTTATTTACTGATTGTGAATGGTCTGACTTAAATTTTTGGAAATTGGGCATTGCCAAACAAACTGCAAATGATTTCTACCTGGAGATGTGGAGATTAGTTACAGTATGTACTGTAGGTGGGCAAAGCAGTTCAGTGAAAAACAAATCTTGTTGGGGAACACTCAAAGCATTAATGCTAAATACTGTACAACATCTGTCAACAACAAGTCTTTTTCCAGACAGTTTGTGTGCGTTCTGTTTGTATTTTAGCAACGTCTAATGTGCTAGGATTACTTAGTCTGATCAAGTACACATAGGCACAAACATGGACTGTGTACAGGTATTTATTTCAGTAATTTCATTCAAAAAGTGAAACTTGTATATTATATGCATTCATTACACACATACTGATATATTTCAAGTGTTTATTTTGTTTAATTTGATGATTATAACTGACCACTTAGAAAAAATCCAAATCTCAGAAAATTAAAATATTGTAAAAAAAGTTCAATATTGAAGACACACTCTAATCATAACTGACTCAAAACACCTGCAATGGCAATTAAATGGTCCCGCAATCTAGTTCTGTAGGCTCCACAATCATAGTCAAGACTGCTGACTGCATGAATTATTGTATGTGGGTCACAAAAATTGCTTGCTTTGTGTGTCGGGGTAAAGTATATTTGTATCTAAAATAATACACCAATCTTAAAAAAGGACAAGAAAGTTATTCATTAATTAAGTTTCTATACCCGCTTAATCCTAATTAGAGTGACAGGGAAATCAATGCCCAGCTGGCAGCACATATGGCTGAAGTTCCCTTTGGCAAGGCACCTAACCCCTGGTTGCTTCCTGGACGATGTGGAGGCACACATGTTGAACTGATGTGAACCTCACAATGAGAGGATTTATTCTTCCGCTGTACTGCACAGGTCTACTCTCTGTCAATTAGCAGACTGTAGGTAATAGCATTGACTCATGTTGAGTCACAATAAAACTAAGCTAATGAATAGTTACAATGAAAAGAAGACATATAAATAACAAAATAAAATTATGGGGTGTTTATTTTTTCATTAATTCAAAGCCATTTGCACAGTGGCGCAGACGGTAGTGCTGTGGCCTCACAGTAAGAAGATCCCGGGGTTAAACCTCGGGTGGGGCTGGGGCTGTGTGGACTTTGCATGTTCTCCCCATGTTTGAGCGGGTTTTTTCCGGGTACCTCCCACATTCCAAAGACATGCAGTATAGTATTGATGTCTCTAAATTAAATTAATTAAAATCACTAATTAAATTAGTGTGTGTGATTGTGTATGTGTGCACCCTATAATGGATTGGCGCCCTGTCTAGGGTTGTTTCTGCCATCGCAACCAGAGTTGCTGGGTGGGTACCAGCTTACATGTAGCCCTAAAACTAGGATTGAATGGGTATAGAAAATCGAATTAAAGATTTCAAAGCCAACACACGCACACACACACACATTCACTTGTACCTAAGTGAAGCTAAGAACCTCTAACCCCATTCTTTCAAGATGTTGAATAACTATACTTAATATAAATAATTACTAAAATGACTCTAACTAATAAAACAAACTCTGAACACCAACAAATATCATTTTTATTTACTTACTTTATTAACTATAAATACGACATAAAAAGAACATTAACATGAGCGCGTATAACTTCACTCCCACAATGGCCAACGGCAATCCTGGCCCCATCCTCCAATTCCAAAGTGGCGGATGCCACAATATTTAGATATAAGATGGTTTAGATCAGATATTGCATTAACAAACTGTTGAAAACCCATGGCCTTACCCATGGTATGTTTCCTCTCTCCACTGACAGACCACGTTTCCATTAGATCACGTTATGTCAGATTGCTGCCTACCAAGAATTTTCTGAAAGGAATGATGTAGACATGACATGGTATTTTTCATGTAATCATCTATATTTAATATTTTAATATTATTGTAGAAATGATTACTGGCACATGACCTTTATAAACACAGTTATACATTATGAGAATGCCATTCAGTCATGACCAGAGGCTATAGTGGGTAGAATTATGACCTGAAGGAGGAAGAAGTTCTCACTTTTTCATTTTAAGCTTTTGTTAACGTGACCCACATGATCTATAACTTACAAAGAGTGCATTTGTACATTTTCTCAACATTCAACATTCAATGGAATCACATGCACAGGGCATGCACCCACGATCACACACACACACACACACACACAGGCACCAATTCCATACTGTACAAATGACCTCCTTATGTCACTAAGGCAGGGGCTCTAAAATAATCTGCTCAGGCATTTAGTCTGGATTAACTCTGGATTCATTATCAATCTGGACTTTGCATGTTGCATGGTTTCACAAAGACATGGCTGAGATTCCCCCCATTCCACCCATGCCTTCTTGATATCTTGCACCCTGTGCTTTCAGCTAGGCACTGGATTACCCAAGACTCTAACTAGGATTAGGCCTGTATGGAAAATAAATCAATTAATAAAAGTATTAAAAGTGCTGGCAGTTCCTCTGATATATCTTTATTAACAGAAATAATACCTATATAACACCTTTCACAAACCCAAGGTCGCTTTAGGGGAACAAAGTCGACCAGCAAGCTGTGCAACGTCCTACGATATCAGGTAGCACATATCAGGTTGGTAGGTAATCCATGGCAGTGTGGGTCAAATCAAGTCAAGTATGAAAATATTCGGTGCCATATTAATACGTTAATAAAAGCTCAGAAACTACACACTCAAATTTCCTGAGTTGTTACACCCGGGGCCGACACAGGACTGACAGCCACTGTGCTGCACTTGTATCGTAGTGTTTACTGGAACTAACAGTGCAGCTTCTGATGAATATTACATAATGGGACATTATATTAAAATTTGTGAAAGCAACAAGAACTATAGTGAAATATAAAAATATTACAATAAAAAAGAAAATCTTTATAAATGCATTGTTTGAGCAAATATCTAGACATATGTATAATTGTTATTTAATGAAAAAATACATTATTACGAGTGTTGTAAGTGATCTGTCTGGTCTTTCTGTTACTTTATGTCTAAATTTTACCTGAGGGTTTACCTGGGATGATTGACAGACCTCTGTGACCTCATTCTCAGGGAATCTCAGCATGAAGGCAGCCTTGTCTTCCACATGACAAGGGTGTGTATGTGTGAGGTAGTTTAACAGAAACAGCAGTTTTTATAAACAGCACAGTAATTGTGGGAACTGTCTGACGCCATTCTTTATTTTGTTGCGCCATTGATGTGATGATAAAATGAGTCTGTCACATTTAAAGCGCCTGTATGAACTTGCTCTTTCACAAAATTATTAAGATAGTCGTCATTAAAAGCCTTTAATGCCTTTAACACCTGGCTCATAATTACATCCCATATTCATTCCGGTGCATTTGCTCTAGCTGCGCAATGTGACTTTGAAATCGTTGACATTAAAAAATGTTAACCACATTAAATTAAGCCTTTCTTCCTGTTACTCATCCCACTTCAACACTGCTGGCCACATCTATTTATTGTTCATGTCTCACGTTTTTTAATAGTCTGAGGTAGAACTACTGCGTTGGCGTAAAACAACTGACTCTAGAGCCTCTACAGACACTCTCTGTGTGCGTAAGTATATTTTTTTATATCTTAGTAAGGACCAAATGACCCCACAATATATTTTGAACATAGGAGGGCTTTCAAGGGACACATGGGAGACCTAGGTTGATTCCAGGGTACTGCAGAGTCATAATGAAGTTCCCTTCAGCTAGGCACCTAACTTCCAATTTCCCTGCAATTTCCATAAAGTCAGAATGGATGAGCTGGTGCAAAATACTCACAGTTTCTGGAGGAACTCCACTTTCTGGTTCATTTTTTTAGTTGCTAAAGTTTAGCCCTTTTTGTGGAAGTCAAATGTCGCAAGAATTTACATGTAAAACAAAAAAGTTTTCCAGTAAAGAGGATGCATTTAAAAAGGTCCTTAATCAGCAAATTGTTCTCAACTTTGCAGTTCTGGCATGTAGTCTATATGTATTACTCAAGTACAGTGCAGTTACATCCTGGTTTCTTGTTTATATGTCACAACTGTGTCTATTTGTAAAGCGTGCAAAAGTTCAAGAATCTAGTGTTTGTAATTTCTGGCGATGATCATTCATAAGGCAGCATGAAGTAACTATTAAGACTGTGTGTTAGTGTGTGTGTGTGCAAGGATTTCTTGTGGTTCCAAGGATTCCATGTGATTCCATTAAATGTCATTAAATTGATTCCACCCCAAAAAATGAATGCCTTAATTGGAGGTAGAAATTATTCAATTTCATTACATCAAGCGTTAAAAATGTAAAGCTTTAAAGAGATATTGTTGTTCCTATAAGTCAAATACGGCTGAAGTGCCCTTGGGCAAGGCACCTAACCCCCAATTGCTCACCAGACACTGTGCCGGCTGCACACCGCTCCGGGCACATGTGCTTACTTCACGTGTTTCCGTATATGTGTGTTTCACTGCATGGATGGGTTAAATGCAGAGAACCAATTTCACTGTGTGCAAGATTAGTGGCAATATCACTTTCATTTTCACACATGCATATTATAATAAAGACATTTCTGATATAAAATTTTTTTACTCACAATTCTGATACTTAAGATTAAAGAGAAAGTGATCTATTTGTCCTGTACATGTCCTGAACCAATCTAACATACTTTTCAGCCACTCCGGACCTCCTCATACACCTCCCTTTCTCTAAATACGCAAAGACACAGTGTAGCTCTTTCTGATCTACTGAATACTTCTCCATCAGCATTCTCGAAGCAAAAATCTGTGGTGCTCTTTCTTGGCATGAAACCATACTGCTGCTCACAAATAGTCACAGCTTGTCTAAGCCTAGCTTCTACAACTCTCTCCCAAATCTTTATTGTGTGGCTCATTAACTTTATGACCCTGTATTTTTAAAACTCTGCACATCACCCCATTTTTATAAATTGGTACAAGTACAATTTCCCTCCATTCCTCAGGCATCATTCTCAAAAATCTCATTGAATAGTTTAGTCAAAAACACCACTTCCATCTCTCCTATATATTTCCATACCTCTACCGGTATGTCATTAGGTCCGACTGCTTTTCCCTTCTTAATCCTGTTCAAAGCGTTCCTTAATTCATTCTTGCCAATCTTTCCTATATCCTGTTCCACATTTTCTATGCCTAACACTCTTCTTTCTCCTTGATTCTCTTTATTTAATCAGCTTCTCAGAATACTCCTTCCATCTTTCTCTGACCCTCTCCTCACCTGTCAGTACATTTTTATTTCTATCCTTGATCACCCTGGCTTGTTGCACATCATTTCCCACACTATCTTTCTGTCTTGCAAGACGATACAACTCCTCTCCCTCCTTAATGTCTAACCTTGTACAACTCATTATAGGTATTCTGCTTGGCCTTTGCTACCTCCCTCTTTGTCCTACTCTTCATCGTTTTATAATCCTGCTTACTCTCTTCAGTCCTCTCCCTGTCCCATTTCTTCTTTGCTAACCTCTTTCTCTGAACAAACTCCTGCACTTTCTTGTTCCACCACCAAGTTTTCTTTCTGTCTTTTACATGTCCAGATAACACACTAAGCACCTTTCTGCCTTTCTGTTGCTGTTGCTATCCAGTCATCTGGTAGCTCTTTACTACCACTTTTCAACTCTTTTCTGAACTCCTCACAACATTCTTCCTTCCCCAACTTCCACCATTTTGTTCTCTTCTCTACATTTGCCCTCGCCCTCTTCCTCTTCCTAACCAACAAAGTCCAGCTACTCTCTCCCCTGCCACTACCTTACAGTCTCCAATCTCTTTTAAGCAAGCTCCTGCCTCTACTCTTGTAGGTCACTCTATGCCTCTCCTTCTTTTGGAAATATGTGTTTACCACAGCAGTTTACATCCTCTTTGCAAAATCCAGCACCATCGGTCCTTCTAGGTTCTATCCTTAACACCAAACTTGCCCATCGCTTCCTCATCTCTTTTGTTTTCTTCACCAATTTGCCTATTGAAATCTGCACCAATCTCCTTTCTGGAAATGCTCTGTCCGACTTCTTTCTCAGTCTTTTCACCTCAACAACACTCTTTGCGTAGTTCTCCTTTAGAAACACGCCAACTCCATTTCTCTTCCTACCCACACCATGATGAAACATTTTAAAACCTGCACCAATGCTTCAAGCCTTAGCCCCTTTGTCTCCTGCACACACAAAGTATCTACCTTTATTCTCTCCATCATATCAGCCAGTTCTCTACCTTTTCCTGCTATTGTCCCTACATTAAGGGTTGCTAACCTCAATCCTACACTCTTGACTCTCCTGTCTGCTCACACACTTTCATCCTCGTTGTCTTCGGCAAACAGTAGCCCAATTTCCGCCATTACCCCGTTTGCCACCAGTACTGGTGGCGGTTGTTGTTAACCTGGGCCGTGACCGATCCGGTGTGTAGTAACATTGATTAATTCGCATTGTTTACTTGGCATACTAATAAATTATTGTGGTCTTAAACCAGGTGTTTCAGTTTCATTGTCTAATCCCTGTATATATAAAGAAAGGACAACACTCATATCAACGCTAGCTAATTCGTTATGGAGACTTTGTCTGCCAGTGCCAACCATAGATGTCATGACTTTGTCATGGGCATGCGCTGAGCACAGACCGGTGCAGTGTTACACAGCTGAATCCCGTTTGAGTAATGATTAGTTTGTATATTAAAGTTATGTTGGTTCCTTGTTTGGGACTCGGTATTAGTCAACTACTACTATGAGTCCTTATGTTCTATTCCATTGAACGACTTTGCCTTTATTATAGTCTGAGTGTATTGTTTCTTGAATCTATTTTTATGTTAATAAATACACTCCGTGAATACTTCCAGCTCTTTCCCTCTGTTTTCGTGCGTCATTCTGAACAAAACGGGATGAACATGATGTGCTGTTTGTGTGAGCTTCTTTTAAATCCTATAGAATTTATTTCCTTTATTTATTTACTTGTATATTTATTTTCGGGCGATCTATTTTTTTTTGGCTCGCGACCCTTGGATTGGAGTTTGAAGGACCTGAGGCACTTACATTACATTTGTGAAACCACAAGAGCACACAAATAAAACAAATGAAATTGGTTTGAAGTAATCAGTATCCATATGATTGAGAGTTTTAGTCTCTGTTCAAGCCACTGTTCTCTGTGACTGCATCTGTGCCACTAGTGGCCAGCTCTGGAATTGCATGTCTGCTTACAAAAATTGCTATACAATGCTTTTGGGATGCTAGACATATTTAAGACATTACGTTAAGAGTGTTTGGGCACTGTACATTGGATTGTATTGTCTAGGTTTTACTCCATTGTATCTCTGTGTCCAGAAAAGGAGGTGAAATTGTATGGTCTGGCAATCATCACATTGCTGAAGGTGTTTTGTCTAAACTTACGCCCTTGCTCTTTATTTTTCTCTCTTTTGCTCTGTGTCTCTCATACTTTAAACAAACACCAGTGCCTTGTGTAAATATTTAGCGCTTTCACATGGAGTGTTCAAAGGCTTCTGGAAAAATGAATGGCACAGTCTTCACCTTGTTCACTTCCAAACAGAGCAGCTAGAGTAAAACACAGTCGGGTAGATGCGCCAAAGCATGCTGTAGGTGAATATGGGTGCAAAGTAAATTATCACTGAATAAGGAATGCCTGGCTGCTGATTTTCTTTTATTTCTTTATTTATGTCATCTTCAGCACCAGTGGCCATTTTAAATGACAGGAACAATGGCATACTCACACATGATTCACCTTATACACAAAGTCACATATCTATACACAAGTCCATGACAATTTAGCATTTTCAGTTTACCTAGCATGCATGTCTTTGGACTGTGAGAGGAAACCAGAGCACCCAGAGTAAACCCATGTGAACACAGGGGGAACATGCAAACTTCATACAGAAATGTTGCATTTTACCCCACCCGGGGATTGAACCCGGGTCCTCCTTGCTGTGAGGCTACAACGCTATCTACTGTGCCACCGTGCTGCCCCCTGGCTGCTGACATACAGTATGATCACTTTCCCAATTAAGGGTTATGTCAGAGTCATTTCACTTAATGTTGTAGAATGTCCACTCCATAGCAAAATCCAACATTTACCAGTTATGGGTAAACTGCAGGAATTGAGCGCTGGCTGTTCTTATACTGTGGTATCAAAGGTCTATCAGAAGTGTAGGAAAATGAAGGTCACACAGCAGTTGGCAACATGTGGTTGATCTAAGAGTCAAGCGCCAAAATTAGCGTGATGTGCTGCAGTGGGCCTGGGCCTTTCCCACTGCAACAGAAAAATGTGGACCAAACTATTATTAGCCAGTTGTTTCATCTGATATACAGACATGGTACCTCAGATACCAGATACTGTCAAAAAATAGGAATTGTTCTGGAATTAGACTGGAATTGGACTTGCAAAATATTTTTGAACTGGAAATATTTATATATTATACAAACATTTTTCTTTCTGAGTACAGCGCCCAAGGGAATAACATTGTTGCATTACAGCAAGAAGGTCCCGTGTTTTGATCCCCAGGTGGGACGTCCCGGGTGATTTATGTGTAGAGTTTGCATTTTTCCTGGTGTTCCTGGTGTTTCCTCTGTGTGCTCTAGTTTCCTCCCACAGTACAAAGACATGTATTTTAGGTCAATTGGATGATATCAAATTGCTTCTCACTGATATATGTATGTGATATGTGAATGTGACCTTGTGTATGAATATACCCTTTTAATCAATGCGACTTGTCATGAAATAGCTATTGATGCTGATATTATATTAAAAATAAACATAAATCATTATTATATAAATCAATTAATTAATTATTATTTCTTTCGATTAATCCACACAGGGTGACACACCATCCGGTGTCCAGCAAGGGCAGGAACAATCCTAGACAGGGTGCCAATCCATCTTAGGGCACATACACAGTCATACACTAAGGGCCACTTTAGAGGCACCAATTAACCTAGCATGCATGTCTTTGGCATGCGGAAGAAACTCGAATGGATGCACCCTTCTTGCTATGAGGCGACAACACTACCCACTGCACCACTGTGCCGCCCAGTATTATTATATTTCAGTGTGAGTGTATGTTTATGTATCTGCGTTTGACGTGAAATACTTGACCTGAAAAACAGTTTTTAAATCTTATTTAAAAAAAAGCAATATTAGAAACCTATTTGTATCAATTCTGGAAAGTGGTTTGTCCCCATTTGACCTCCTCCCCACTTTGACCTCTTTGTGGTAATGGGGGGAGGGATATGTGATCAGCAGTTTTGTACATCATCTGCTTGAATTATTTCACTGATGGTTGGCTTTATAGATGGGATCTGTGTTACTGGGTTAAACTGACTGATCATCGCAATCTCTTGTCAGCTGTTCCAGCAACGGCGAGTCAAATCCTTTTTCCTAACACTCCAGGCTTTTTCCAGCATTGCGCTCTACCAATGGAGCTATCCAGACTGCATGACACATGAATATTTCCTTAAACACTTTTTGCAAAGGGCAGTGATGTGTGCAGGTCTATGGTTGTATGGCAAAGGAAATTGGATATTACTGCATTTAAAAATAGCATTCTTCTATCCAGTTCAGCCCAAAGTACAGAGGATCAGACAACTGTGGTCAGCTTGTGGGGTGGATTCACATTCTCTTGATTTCTTTCTCTTCCACATGCAGAAACGCCGCAATAGTGAAATATATAGTTTCTGGACAGTATGTCTGTTACATTTGGACATCATGTCTCACTCACAGTCTTCGCCACAAATAGGAGGAAAACTTGTTCCACTATCTTCTGACCGTCTAGAAAATAATTATTGTTTCTCACTGTGTCCTGCAAGAAAGGTTACTCAAATTGGAGAACAGTCTTTGATTAACTGCACTGTATTTACTGGATTATATTTATTTATTTATTATTTACATCATCTTCAGCATCAATGGCCAGTTCTTAATGTCAGGAACAAGGTCACACTCACACAGATTTCAGCTTACATACCCGATTCCAAAAAAATTGGGACAAAGTACAAGTTGTAAATAAAGACGGAATGCAATGATGTGTAAGTTCTATATTAAATTCTATATTTTATTCACAATAGAACGTAGATGACGTATCAAATGTTTAAACTGAGAAAATGTTTCATTTAAAGAGAAAAAAATTGGTTATTTTAAATTTCGTGACAACAACACATCTCAAAAAAGTTGGGACAAGGCCGTGTTTACCACTGTCTGTAAACATCCGGGGACTGAGAAGACAAGTTGCTCAAATTGAGAGATAGGAATGTTAACCCATTCTTGTATAACGTAAGATTCTAGCTGCTCAACTGTCTTATGTCTTTTTTATTGTATCTTCCGTTTTATGATGCCCCAAATGTTTTCTCTATTAGTGAAAGATCAGTGCCCAGACCCTTTTTCTACGCAGCCATGATGCTGTAATTAATGCAGTATGTGGTTTGGCATTGTCATGTTGGAAAATGTTGCTCTAGAACTTAGATGGCACTGATGCCAAATGTGTAAGCTGCCCATGCTACACACACTAATTCAACCCCATACCATTAGAGCTGCAGGTTTCTGAACTGATGGCTGATAACAACTTGGGTTTTCCTTCTCCTCTTTAGTCCGAATGACGGGCATCCCTGATGAACTTTAAATTTGGTTTGTCAGACCACAGAACAGTTTTCCATATTGCCACAGTCCATTGCCTTCTTGTTTAGATACGACTTCTTCTTTGAACTATAGAGATTTAGCTTGCAACGGCGGATGGAACGGTGAATTGTGTTCACAGATAATGTTATCTGGAAATATTTCTAAGCCCATTTTGTGATTTCCTTGAAAGAAGCATGCCCGTATGTGATGCATTGCCGTCTAAGGACCCAAAGATGGTTATCCAGCCTTGGCCCTTACGCACAGAGATTCTTCCATTCTTTGAATCTTCTGATGATATTAGGCACTCTAGATGATATGTTACAATTTTACACTGGCAAACTCCTTTCTGATATCGCTCCTCTATTTGTCGGCACAGAATTAGGGAGATTCCCTAATTTCCATTTTCACCTCTCAGAGCTGCTGACAGGCCATGTTATTATAACCATGTTATTTATAACCATGTTATTGACCTATTACTATTTGACCTAATGAGTTGCAATTGTTTGTACCTTTAACTTTTCCAGCCTCTTATTGCCCCGTCCCAACTTTCTTTGAGATGTGTTGCCATCACGCAATTTGAAAATGTTTCACTTTCGACATTTGATATGTTGTCTATGTTCTATTGTAAATACAATATCAGTTTTTGAGATATGTAAATTGTACTTTGTCCCAACGTTTGTGGAATCGGGTTTGTATACACAAAGTCATATATCGAACCCAGGTCCTTCTTGCTCTGAGGCCACAGTACTATCCACTAATAAACAGTTTTTTTTATTACAGCATGCAGACATCAGTGAGCTGATTCCATGAGGAAGCAATCATCTTCCATTTACAAGTCGACCTTTGCCAGCTGCTACAACTTGCCTCGCTATTTTGACACTCGCATCTCGCTTGTTGTGTGACCTGATTGGATGTTTTAAGTTGGTTCCTTGGGTACAGAGTAAAACTGTAGTAATGGAACAGCCCACAAATAAAGCTGTTGCTAAAA
>JAOUQT010000023.1:5614648-5630015 GCA_025769995.1 Xyliphius kryptos
GCCGCAAAAGGAGGCCCTACACCATACTAATAAATTATTGTGGTCTAAAACCAGGTTTCAGTTTCATTGTCTAACCCCTGTACGTGTCTTCTGATTGTTTCAGTACTCAAAGGTCACTGAAGTTTGTCTTTGAGTTGCCTATGTTGGATCATTATTATTCTTTGCCATTCCTGCTATTCTATGATCTATGCAGATGATAGTGTTTCTTTCCCCATCATGTGCTTTGGGTTTTTTTTAACCTTTTTTGCATGTAAGATTATTTTAGCTGAGCAGACAGTTATTTTCTGCATTTCTTTGTGTTTTCATGAAACTCTATTACAAATAATTTAATATAATTTACAGGACTTCTTGTTATATGATTATTAAGCATATGCTGGGGATCATTAGTTGTTAATTCCGATACGCCACATGAACTAAATAGTTAAGTCTCACCTCAGGTATGATGTCCTCAGAGGCGGAGAAAAAGTATGTATAAACAATAAGTTCAGAAGCCATGTCTATGTACTTCTCCTGAAATCACAAAACAGGCCAAATTAACACACAAACATTTGTGTTACATTCACACTGCTTGAAATTTATGAATTTGTTGTATTGTATTTGCTATCTTTGATGAAATCTGCAAGTCCTCTTTATATATATATATATATATATATATATATATATATCTTATTTTGTTCAAGAGTGACCAAACTAATCTGAATTAAACACTTTCATAGATCTACAGCTTCCTATAGCCAGTGGTTTCTGGCTTCCTATAGACACCAGTGTAAGATATAAAACATGCTTTTGTTCCTCATTTGCTTACAAAGCAAAAATGGCATCCCAACATGATGGCAATTGTCAAAGCCCGATGTGTACCCAGAGCTTAAAATACGGATTGACTTAACCAACCATCATCCAGGATGAATAGGAAGCAAACATCCAGACTTTTCTCTTTACTGGCACCAGGGTGGTGCGCTTCTTCCAAGCACAATTATGTAAGATGTAACTTTGCACATCTTATAATTACAGCTCATCTTTGCATTTACTGTGTCTTGTTATCTAGAGGCATTGAACAGTTTATTAACATAGAGTGGTAGCAATAATCAAGCGTGTAACCCTAGGACTGATAGGCATTTGCATCATTACTTGCATACTATGCATCTTAAATTCAGATCTACAAGCACTAGCTTAACTTTAGTAAGTCGAGCGTCTGCTAAATGACAATTTTGTCTGAATTACTGAGATTTTGTTTTTACAATAACCAATGCTGGCTTTGAGGTTTATATTAGTAAGAAAAGCTTGCCAATGTAATGAAATGCTTCTTGGAGGTGAAACCCACTTCCAATGTATATCTGAGGGCATCTGCTAATAAATATACAATTAACATACACTCTAATGAGAACAGTTGTACATCAGTTCATTTATTTATTGTGATTTATTAAAGACTTCTTGGCAAAGCATTCTGGTCATTCCCCTCAGTACTCATTTATCAAAAAGATGCTGCTACCACATTATTGGCTGATGAGATAACAGCATAAATGAGCAGGAGTTCTTGCACATGTGACCAGTAGGTGTATTTAAAAAGCAGATTAAACACTAATTTGTGCTGAATTAAGCAGCTTTACATTTTTAAAAATATTTATTTATAAATGCTCATTGAATTCCATTGAGAGACATTTTAGCTGCATTTAAAGTACGAAATGTGAAATATAAATAAAGCTATTATTAATATTTGCACTTTAGCCATCTTCAGACATTTATGGACAATATTGCATAATGTCTATATATACGCACATGACAATACGTCTATAGGACTCATAAGCATAATACCAGCGTTACTTGTGTCTGTGAATGTCTTAGTGAATGCCTCTTTGTGTGTGTATAGAGTATAATGCCTTACCTTAAGAAGTGACTCTCCCCCTATGTACATAAATAATACGCCGTGTCTCTTCAAGATATGGTCAAACATCTGTCTGCTTGGGACTGATCGCACAGCAGGCCTGTGGACACAAATGATGCGCATTAGGTTTAGTTTGGGTTATTATAGTTTAACATCATTTTTAGCATCAATGCCTCATGGGTCTGTGTACTTGTCAATACGGCGTGGCATGGAGGCGATCTGCTTGTAGCACTGCTGAGGTGTTATGGAAGCCCAGGTTGCTTTAATAGCAGCCTTCATCTCATCAGGTGAGTTTGCTGGCCAATCAAGCAGAGTGATGCTGTGGTTATTAAACCAGGTACTAATACTTTTGGCAATGTGGATATGTGCCAGGTCCTGCTGGACAATGACATTTCCATCTCCAAAAAGATTGTCAGCAGATGGAATCACGAAGTGCTCTAAAATTTCGTGGTAGACGGCTGTACTGACTTTGGTCTTGATATAACACAGTAAACTTACAGCAACAGATGACACGACTCCCCAAACCATCACTGATTGTGGAAAACTTCCCACTAGACCTTAAGCTGCTTAAGTTGGATTGTTCCTCTCCACTCTTCCTCCAGACTCTGGGACCTCGATTTACTTTTATCCGAAAACAACACATTGGACCAATGACCAACAGTCGAGTTCTTTTTTCTTTGCTTCAGGTAAGACGCTTCTGCCGTTGTCTCTTAGTCATGAGTGGCTTGAAACAAGGAATGCGACAGTTGTAGCCCATGTTTTGGATACGTCTGTGTGTGGTAGCTCTTGAAGCACCGACTCCAGCAGCAGTCTACTTTGTTTTAGAATTGAATATTATTTTATTAGGATATTTTTTTTACTTTTGGCACAAAATTAATTAAGAGGTTGATGGTGGTTAAAATACATCTAAAATACGCAGTAAATTCTGCATGTAGCTTTCATTTTATCTACGTTAGAAGTGAGGTGAAAAGGTGTGATTTCCAAAAGCATTAATCGGATACAGTAGATGAATATAAAGAAGCTACCGCTGTAATACTTTCAGCAACCTCGACTAAATTTTGAGAATCTATTCCGTTCAAACTTTTCTCTGCAATATAATCAGCAAATTCATGCAACGCCATCATTTATGCAAGTGTCCAATTTCCAACTCTCCAATAAAGTACTCCTACAAAAAAAACGGACAGTAATCGGGATACTACTTACTATAACTTCCAGGACACAACCTTTTAAATGAATTTTAAATAAAACGGCTTTTAATATTTTTTCTATTTCAAAAAGAAAATCTGTTGGCCGCCAAATACTGACATTAAAAAAAGTTATAATCGAGTCTACATCGATACGCAAGATTATACACATCGTATACATGTCATGGGCAACTAGGCATCTCCAGTTAATCTAGCATTATTGTCTCTTGACTGTGGGAGAAAACTAAAGAACCAGAATAAACCCACTAGGGATCAACTTGGGTTCTTCTTGTAGCGAGGTTACCCATAGCACCACTGTGCCACCCCCAACATAAAAGAAAGTTGTAATCTAGAAATATAATGGAGCTGAATCCAAATTTCTACAGAGTGTTTCTAGAGAATTATTGGTAGGGAGGTAAGTATCTCAGGAGCAGATTTAAGCAGTGCCGAGGGCATATTGTGGGCTCTGGGGCACTTAAGAAAAAAAAAAAGAAATAAATAGTTTGCATGTGGGGTAAAAAAAAAACCCATTCAGAATATTTTAAGTTTGAGGAAATTAGAGATGATAGAAAGATGTGTGCTTTAGTGTGCTTGAGTGTATTTATAGCGTTCTAGTTTCCTGCATTATGACAGCATGCACTGAGACACATTTATTTTGATTCACATATTTACTATAGAAGGATAGAAATAATCATACCCAGCCACTCTGTTAGCAAACTCAATGATGTCATCCTTGGTCCTGGGTCCTTTATAATTATATGCAAGCTCCCCCTTTAGTCTACGTAAGTGAGCGAGTAAGAGACAGACAGAGGGAGAGAGACAGAAACTGATTATACCAATATGTAAATAGTCTACCACTCAATTTCACACAGTGAACACATTAATTTATTTAATTATTCTATATATCAGTATTAATTTATGAGTTATTCAATATTTTTAATGCTGTGAAATGCTAATTGTTTACAGTTCATCCTTAATAGTTCTATTGATTATATTAGCACAGTGTCCACAGCATGGAGGACATATTAGGAGATGGTACACCAGGAGATGTGGAGAGGCTGTCGGAGGAGCACTGCCTGAGCCCTGACCTCCAACAGGTCAATAATAAGCACATTTATACTCAAACTGTGAAAAACAAACACAAAGAGAGTGAGGGCCCAACGTGGAGCTTGTGCTTACAGACCAACACTGCTCCAGGCAATTGGCATTTTGTCAGAGAACACCAAGACTGGCAGAATGGCATTCTCTGCTTTTTAATGTTAAGAGCAGGTTCAGAGTTTGGAGACGCCATGGAGAACATTCTACTCCCTGCAACATCCTTGCGCATGATCAGAATGACCGCCTCCATGTTGTACATTTCCTTGGATAAAGTAGTATTCAGGTGTGAAATAGCCATCAACGCCCACTGCCAGATATCCTTTTCCGGTAATAAAAGAAGTTTCATCTGCTGCCGATATTAAGCTGAAATGACTACTTTTGATCTTCTTTACTACTAACCTTTATGATAAAATTAAAATAGCATTTATCAGCATTATGAAAATGAAATGAACTGATGTTAGTATTATATATGATTATATGATATAGTATTATAAAGACAGCAGCATTATTTATATTGCATAATGCTTCCCCAGCTGTCAGTGTGTGATTGATTGTATACAAGAACAGATGGTACATCTGATTTGTGCACAGTAAAATGTCATGCAGCTCATGCAATGTAAACAATATATTACAACCCTATTTTCTGTTACAGCTTTACTCTAATTACATGACACGTGAACCATCAAGGACCATTTGCCATGGTTACAGCAGTACACAAACCTCTCCTCAGGGAACTTTCTAAGAGGCTGAAGAATTCGCCCAGGATTAAACACTACTCTATACTATAATCATATTACTGTATGCTGTCCTAAAACGTCCACAGATTGAACATATAGGCATTTTAGCTTTAAATTATCTTAAAAGTTCTTCATTCTTTTATTTACGTTTTTGCCACAATTAGTCCATAATATTACCACATGCTAGCCGTATTCAAAAATCTGACTTACTTCAGTGTCCAGGCTTCACATCAATACTACTGTGACTACTGGCGAGACCAAGGCTTTCATCAGTTGTTGCTTTGTGTGTGTGCACGCTAATTTATTGATTTTTACATATCTTTGTCCCTTTCACCATCATCACCAGGAACATTAGCATTCTTCACTTTACTGGCACAATATGCAACATCTTACTCAGCATCCAAAATATATCAAATAGTTCAACTTGATCCAAACTTCTGTCTTCCACCATAATCTCCAGTATGTCTTAAGTGTTCATTACTTTTGTTTTAGCTGCATTGATCAGCACGGTATACTCTATTGCAGCTTTCTCAGTAAGAGATACCAGCCCCCGTAGTTCTTCCTGTGATGTGGCTCAGTTTTAAATATTAATCTGTTAACAGCCCTAATTCAGATAATGTAGGTTTTTCTTTCATTATTTTTTAAATCACATTACACTGGGTCATCTAGATGAGGGTGCGTTCGATCCCGACTCCTCTCAAGATTTCCTACTTGAAGAGCCTCAAGGAGAATTTCCTTGCCATATATGTTTAATTGATTTAAAATACATTTATACATTTAAAATGTATAATTAGAGTTCAAAAATGCACTTTGTGCCAATACTTGTGAGAGGAGTAACAGCCAGATGAAGGACAGTGTAAGACTGAAAGTTTCATTAACACATAAAACACACACATACATCATAGGTAACTGACACAACAAACATAGCCACTGGAGATCAGTCAGTCATTATCTGGCACTATTGTATCTCTTTGGGATCTGAGAAAACCCACTGAGAATTATAGACATGCATTTATTTCAAGAGAACGGGGGGTGTTCTCCCAATGGTGAGATGGCTCCCAATGGTACCACTAGCAAATGTGAGAAAGGCCTTCAGTTGCTTAGAATTTACCCTGGATTGCTTTATTACCCAACAGACTGTTACACGCCTTTCTCTTGGAATGACCTTTCTCTTTTTCGGATGACCACTCTTGGATCAACAATGGTCTTGAATTTCCTACATTTGTTTAGTATCAACTATTTTCAGAGGTCCTTTAGAAATCTCCTTTGTTCCTACCATGATGCACTTCCACATGCACGAAGAGCAGACTTTGATAGATCCCAGTTCTTTAAATGTAAGAGCCCCCACACACGCCCATTCATCATCCCCTTTGATTGAAAACACGGGATTCTAATTTCACTTTCAAATTAACTGTTAATACTAGACATTCTCATTGTCCTCAATAAGTAAGTGACTGGATTTACATATTTAGGGATATAGGTTCTGTAAACATTACCCTCTATCCTTTTCACAACAACTTTATTCAATTACTCAATAAACATAAAATGGACCTGCAGAGGGAGAAGTCCATTCCTCTGTCATTATTGGGTAGAATTAAATTTCAAATTTAGTTAAAAACCCATTGGTGCACATTTGCCAATTATACATAATCATGCATGTGCTCCATCTCTTTGCAGCGATGCATTATTTGATATGATAAAGTAAGAAAATATTTGGTAACATTTTTAAAGACAACACATCCTGGATCCTTGCCAAGCTATTTGCTGACTTCCACCTGCCCTCTTCACATCTGTTCCAATAATTACAGATCAGACACCGTGCCCTTTCTCTTTTCCCCAGCTGTCTAAATTCTCTGACGCATCAGCAATGGAATGATTTGCAGTCATGCTCCATTTGTGCAAGGCTCCAACTAATTCAGTTTAAAGTTTTCCATCAAGTTCACAGGTCTAAACTTCAGCTTTACAAATTCTACCCCAAAACAGTCAGTGACCAGTGTGATAAGTGTTTAATGTCCCCTAGGTAATTTGAGCCACAAGTTCTTTTACTGTCCCACCCTACAGAAGATTCATACAGAAAGCAGCTCTATTCTGTCTATCTTTGGCCTCTTGGATGGTGGCCTTTTTACGGAACGGTGCAACTTTTTGTTGTTATAGAGATTCTTGAAGTCACCCTCCATTTCAATTCCAGATGTGATTTTCTTCTTAAATTAGAGAAAATATCTTTTAATCTGATAGGGAACACAGCTTCCTTTTTTAATAAGTGAATATCATTTTTCTCCTACATCGATCCACTCTGGCACTGCCAGCTGCCAGAGCTCGAGTATCTACTTTTCGATTACATTTGTTAATTATTTTTTTTCCTGTGTGTGTGTGTGTGTATCTTCCTACACATTTGATCATCTTTGTTTGTTGCATATTTATTTTGCATTCTGCTGTTTGTATCTTGTTTGTATTATGGTCATATTTATGCAGAAATATAGAAGATTAATAAGGGTACAGAAACTTTCAGACAATAATCCATTAAATCACTACACACAGTTTAATGTGAAATGTCCGTTAATTCATTCTGCTAAAAATATTCATGAAACACATTTAGCCAGAGTAAATACTCACAGTTTAATTGTAGGATATCCTCGTACTCCGAACTCGGACGCCATGCCTGAAAAAGAACAAATATTTATAACATACAGCTCCACATGTCTGCACATAGACACTGTAACATCAGACTATTTGGAATTAAATAGTTTGGTTTCATTTAAATCTTTATCTGTAACTGTTCACATGCATCCCATATTTTGTATTTTTTTTTACTTCCCTGCCACCAGGGATAACCAGAGTGAGTCAATTGTATTGCAGAGCTGGCACATTTTATGCTGGACGCCTTTTCTGAGGCAATCTTTACCCTTTCGGGCTTAGGACCAGACAATTTACTGTGCCCAGTTGACCTAGCATGCATGTTTTTGTGTGGGTTCCCTCCGGGTACTCTGGTTTCCCCAACCAGACCAAACATCACATGCACCCCATATAACCCCATTATTTTATATCACTGCAATTTATGCCTTCACATTTGTTTACATTTTAACCTATAGGGTTAATAGAAGCTTTTATAATGCACTTTTATAAAACCTTGTTTCTATTTATTAGAAATATTTTGGAATACAATGAATACTTATTACATGTATTAATTATTTATTCTGTTCCTCAGATGATGTTAAATTTGGGAAACCAAACCTCAAAACCACAACAGATTCCATCACACCATTACTTATTCAACATAAAAGACAATATTGAAGCTATCCGTTTAAAACCAAAGTACACCCAATGACTTAATCTTCTTGCACCACATAATAAGCAATGACTATTTTCTATATTACTATCTGTCACTCGCACTGGTCTGAAATTGGTTTTATGGAGAATTTGCCGGGATGTCCAGCCCTGTGAAGATTGGCAACTGTCTTAAATGTTAACCACATGAAATACATAAGAAAACAGAAGAGTCTACTTAGTATCACACACTACAAATTCATGTTCAAGAAAAGGAACAGATTAAGTCATGCTAGAACTGGCTATAGGAAAGGCACTTGGTTTAGATGATATAGCAGTTGAACTGCTCAGGTTTAGAGGAGAGATGACACTGAACATGTTTCACAAAGTCTGTATGCGTGAGAAACTGGAATCTGGCCAGAAGAATAGACAGTCAGTCTTTATTCTACTGCCTAAGAAAGGTGACTTGCTCCGATGTGGCAACTACATGATAATTGCACTAGTTTCACATGCTAGAAAGATCCTGTTGCGAGTGATCGTGAAGCAGGTGCAGTCCAAGATTAAAGAAGAGATGGCTTTAAAATGTTAGAGAATAATGAGAATAGCAGATGTATCGTCTTCGATATTGTTAGGGTTCACTTATTTGACAAAAACAGAACTGTGGGGTTAAATGAAAATGTACAAAACAAGGAGAAAAAAAAAGTACCAGAGTATGCAGTGGCATCCATTTTTCCCACTCGCACTGGTGATCCAGAGTTCTTTAGCTCGGCTCCTACCTCATACCAGATTGGTTCCAGCTTCTTACAGTATCCACACCAGGGAGCATAAAACTGAAACACAGACGTGATTATCAAATCTTAATGCAAGACATCAACAGAAAACTGGATAGATAGTACTGATTATTTATGTAATACCAACATACCAGATGTGTGAATTCTCATAAAGTATGACCTTTCTGAACATCAACTATTTGGCAGCACTAAATGATAACCGAGAACTCCAATAACTCAGCCATCACACCCGAGTGTAAATCACAAACTCAAATATCTGGCTGACATGCCATATGATTCTTGGACAGGACATTCACCATGATTCCTGCTTACAAAGACTTCATCTGCACTTCGTGAAGCTCCATACCATGATCACAGATGACATACAATCAAAGAAACTTTCCCTGAGAAAATAGTCTCTCTATTCTCTCTTCAGTATTCAAGAAACCAAGAGGCACTAAAAATAAGTATGGCCATGATATTTTCTGACAGACTGATGGTGACGCATCTGAAAAACATTACCGGATGCCCATTTGGCCCTCTGCACTTTGCCTATGAAACAAACAAATGTATGTAAAAACGTATTGTAGAAAACACACTGCAATAGAAAGAAAGCAGTCACTGAAGGGTGATGTCATGTTGAGATTCACTTTTCCATATCGAGAAAAAATAATGCATTTAAGAGAATCCCAATATTACTGAAAATATGTCATGTCATACACTTTAATAAATAGACTGACAGAGTGTCCGAATCTCCGTCAGCCCTGCAGTCGACTCGAACCTCCGTCAGCCCTGCAGTCGACTCGAACCTCCGTCAGCCCTGCAGTCGACTCGAACCTCTGTCAGCCCTGCAGTCGACTCGACGTTTTGCTAAGGCTCATCGAGAAAAATGATGAATTTAAGAACCATGTTGCAGCCCACATTTTTAGTTCCAAATGAACGAGGTTGTGATCAGTTTGTGTCATGAACCTCCTCTGCTGCCGAAGAAGCGTCTGGAACTTCTAGAAAGCATCTCTCTCAGACTCATAGCAACACTCAAGATTCTCAAGCACCACAGCAACATTGTGATCCCAGGAAAAGATTACTGAAAATGTGATATTTTTGCATTTGGTTGCATAGATGAGGCAGCTTTCTCCAATGCCTTGCTTGTAATAGTTTGGTGATCATCCATTATGTTTAATGTTAGTTAATGTATGTTTATGTATTTAATCTTCACCAATTAAATAAGCTTTAAATTAAATAAACCGAGCATCTTAATAGATTTTTGTGGCATTTAAAAAAAGCATTTCACAAATGGACAAGAACAAGCCATGGTCTGCAAAAAGCAGCCAGCGAATCAGAGGGATCTCATTATTCAAAGATATCAGTAAGGTGAAGGCTACAAATGCATTTCCAATTCATTAAATACACCATGGAACACTAAAGACTGTCATCATGAAGTGGAGAAAACATGGCACAACAGTGACATTAACAAGAACAGGACGTTCGTCCAAAATTGATAAGACAAGAAGAAAACTGATCAGGGAGGCTGCCAAGTGGCCGACAGCAACACTGAAAGAGCTGCAAGAATTTCTGGCAAGTACTGGCCGTGCAGTACATGTGACAACAAGGCTTCAGTTGCAATGTACAGGTTATAGGTCACAGATGGACAAAGTTGTGAAAATATTTGTCTTGCTGTCATTTTTTTTACATCACAAAAACCTGGCATTTGAACAGGGGTGACTTTTTATATTCACTGTATATACATATATATGTGTGTTTTATAGACATAATATATAAATGGCCACCATCTAGAATACCCTCTCTGTTAAAAGTATGGCATGAAGAATTATAGCTGTTCTGAAGGCAAAAGGGTTCCAACTTTTTACTAGCAAGGTGTACCAAATAAAGTGGCCAGTGAGTGTCTGTATATGTAAAAAGAAGCACTCACATCCACCAGCCAGACACTGTCCATTCTGTTATCTTTGAACCTAGAGAAAAGATTAAAAAATGTAAGTAATATATGAACTCAAACCACAAAAAAAATTTTTTTATCCAGTTAGACATTTGAAAGAGCAGAAATATTGGGGTTAAATAGAAACATCAAAGCTCGGGAATGTAACTGTATTTATTGTATTGTCATTATGATGAAAATATCATCACCATAGTCTGTACAGATACCCATTAGAACATACTACAATCTGATCAAACTGTGACACCTTCCCACTGAGCTGCGGTGTATTGGTAAACATGCTGCAGCACATACAAGCTGGTGGAGAATTAATCAGCTGGTAAAGGTCTAACAAGATTTAAATAAGACAGGTAAAAAACTTATACATAGAAATGATTGGAATAAATGAGGCTTCTAATGTGACCAATCATATTAACAACACGAGGTCAGGGTCTGATTGACCAAGCAGGCTGCATCCATCACCAGCAGCGGAATCTGAAAAGAAAGATTGGCAATCTCTTCAGGCAGCAACATCACACGACTGCTACTGCAGTGATCCCTGTATTTAGATGGGGCTTACGAGTGCCATGTTACCCGTCTGATTATTTCATAAACCTAGAATCAGAATGTGAATCCCTTCCCGACATCTTAAATGCACTTTTAAATCCAGAGAATCTAAAGTGCAACCCCTCACTCTCCACATATGACTTCAGTACTGATTTTCTACCAAGAAGCTCTCCTCAAAAGGAGCCACACTTTTTCATATGGCCTTATAAACACCATTTGCTAAATCCATGGAGCAATGAGACAACAACTCCAATAGAATCTCCCTATATAATCACGTCAGAAGGGTATTAGAAAGACTCACGTAGAACAAGCTGTACGTCAAGGCGAAGAAATACTGAATTTCATGTTAAAGACGTGATCTTGGGTATATGCTCAAGGCAGAGACACAACGGTGAAGGTGCAACGTGACAACATGACAATGGCTGCATCGTCTCGTAACAGTATGCCAGTAAGTGAAAACCTTTGTGGTCTACCTCCACCACATGGCTGTCAGCTATCCAGTGGGCTTATAATTACTATTTATTTACTATTGACTGTATTTTCACTGTTTACTAAAGAAGAGGCAGAATTCAGCATACCATCCTTTCAAGCCTTTATTTGCCGTTCGAGCAACACTTCATCACATATGTGAGAAATATCAGATGTTCACTAATATGAGATGCTTTAGTGCTCTGACGTAGGGTAGAATCAGAGTGTATGGCTGTCCATAAAAGACCTGCACTTGAAGGTGGACACCCATTCATGAGTCCATTCACCTAAAACAAAGTGGACAACCAGCTGTGGTTCCCCGAGCCTCCCATCCTTACTCAGATTCACCACAACTTTCAGTAACTAAATGGCAGTAAAAACTAATCCGTTCAAATGACACTTTATGATGATGATGATGATGATGATGAAGGTGCTCATTATAAGTAAAAGACATGATTGCTTATGAGGACACAAACACATGAGATCTGTGTCAAAAAAAAAAGTCATGCATATGTCCGACAGTACATAATCAGTGACAAAATCACCGTTACTGGTGGAATTTGTAATCTATCACCGTGTACTTGATTAAACAAGCAGTTTTTTCAGTTAATGTTGCTTTTATTTAAATTTTACACAGCATCATGGTTTTTGGAAGTGAAGGAACAATTGCACAACTTTATAACCTAAAAAATTCACAATAAACAAACAAACAATCTCAATGCTCAATTGAATATGATCATCAATCCTTATGAAGTGATCCGAGTTGGTTTAATCAACTGACAATTTGGTTGCATCCCGAAATCGAGGTAGCTTCCTGCCTCATTGCCTATATAAGCAGCGGTCAGCCCATCCTGCTTTGATCGTCTTTGACAGTGCCCATCTGGTAACAATTTCTGGGGAAGTAGTGCTATGGAGATTACCAACATATTTAAGCAGGAGATTAAACCAGAGCCAGGTCCAGTTTGATAAATATTACTGTCTAATATTAAATATAGACTTATGGAACCTTCTCTTACTGGCTAGGAGATGTGCTTTGTTCCAGTGGATAAAGAATTCCACCCACTATTACCCAGTGGTGTGGGGACATATATAAATTGCTGCCCATGAAGCGCTTGAACTATACTCTTGAGGGTAGAAAAGGGCTCTTTTCTGATATGTGACGACGTTTCTTAAACTCATTACCTAGGGAAATTAAAGGTGTTATATTAAATAAACACCGCATTATTCTGGGCCATCTTAAAGTAAGCTTATATTAAAGAATAGACTCTTTTTATTGTCATTTATTTACATTACACTTAGGTTCTAAGACACTTTTTGAAACATGACCACGCCTACCTCATTCTACCTCGCTGTTGTGTTTGTATAAGAATATATTTTTATATCTGCATTTAGTAACGTTTGTTTATTTGAAAATCTCAGTAAATTATAAAATGCAATGATTTAAAGCTTTTTAAACTGAGCACACGTTTTCTTCTTATAGCTTCAGTTCGTCTTAGGTAAAAGTGCAGATCTGGTGGATTATATGAACTAGATTTTTGGTAAACTGATGTGTTTGGACGTCCTGACGTTCCTGGATTTCTCTCTGGATCTCATTTTTTACTATTTTGCCCTTTCTAGTCTTAAAGGAATTAGTAATCTGATAAATTCCACAGTTCTTAAATTACTCCTTCACTATGGTCATTTCCTTCTCTGAAATCTCTCTCATTCAGCTGAGGTACACACACTACCTTATACTACTACTTGGGGCAGTCGTAGGCTTGTGGTTAAGGAACCGGCCTTGCAACCGGAGGGTCCCTGGTTCAATTCCAAGTACCAACAAGTCAGGGCTCAAGTGCCCTTGAGCAAGGCACCTAACCCCCGGTTGCTCCCCGGTGCTGTGCTGGCTGCTCACCGCAAAATGTATGACTTTTTACCACTGAGCATGTGCCTAGCCTCGTCTCAGACACAACCTCCTGATTTATCATGTTTGCGTGGGTTTCCTCTGGGTTCTCCAGTTTCCCCCTCACAGTCTAAAGACATGCATGCTAGGCGAACGGGAGACGCTAAAATTGTCTGGTTCTAAGCCTGAAAGGGAAGGGCATCCAAGTGCCAGATCGTAAAGCGAGTGACTCGCTGTGGCGCCACTTGCCGGCAAGGAAAAGCCGAAATATGGATAAATATTTGTGTAAAGCTGCTTCATGACAATGTTCCGTTATAAAAACGTTATAGAAATAATTTTAAGTTTAATTTTAAAAGCCGACTTCCTTAAAGTTTATTTAGTATTAGATGTGAAACAAATATTCACTCACGTGTCATCGAGGTCCTCCACAAACGCCAAAACCGCGGAACTTAACAAAATCGTTGTGACCACTGGAGGAAATATAAACATGGAGGAGATATTAAACGTTTACAATCAACCATCATGTAACAAATCAGTGTATTAGCAACACAACACAGAACATGGATACAAACTAAACTGTTCCTCAAACAAACAGGACTACAGCTGTATATCCTCAAATAACACACTGTTAACCTATTAAACTGTTTAAATATATACCTCCACACGTTACTACGTTCCCTGCTGCCATTCTTGCTGAAAATCAGCATCAAACAGGAAACGGAAAAAGCGCCATTGAACCTCTGAGCATGCGCAGTTAATACACTGTGGGTCTCGATCATACATATGACAAGCCAGCGTCAGTTTCCCACGGGAACATGCCACAACCTCCACACCCGCTCGGGGAGGATACAGAATATGTGCGTTTGGAAGAAGAAGTGCTGGTGCAGTACCTTCTCCAAACCCTATGCCTAGTCTTGAAGTTCATACGACTACATAGACCCCTAGAAAAAAATGCCGTCATTTATTACGTCATCAACCAGGAAGTAAATGATTTCTGCGAGTGTAATGTACGTGACACTGCAGAAAATATTAATTTGATTTTTTTCGTCTTTAAATAGTAACATGGCTACAAAAGTAAAGTTATACAATATATAAAATTAAATACATACATACATACATACTTATACCATCATATTTACAAAAATAAACTATATTAAAGACTAATACATAAGAGAAATGAAAGTAATAATAAAAAAACACAGTATATTGAAATTTTAAAGTACTTCATTATTTTCTGTGCCTTCTTATTATTTATATCTTTAATAAGTACAATGTGTTGTTTAAATTCTAGAAAATGCATACAGTTTAGTTTTGAGGGATAACATTTTACTTTATATGTGATATTTCCCTAATAATCTTCTTCTAAATGATCACTTCTAAAATAAAACACATCAAATATATAAAATATATATATATAGTTTTGTACATCTATCCAAAATAGTTTCGTATACAGGGGTTAGACAATGAAACTGACATGGTTTTAGACCACAATAATTTATTAGTATGGTGTTGTTCCTCCTTTTGCGGCCAATACAGCGTCAGTTCGTCTTGGGAATGACACATACAAGTCTTGCACAGTGGTCAGAGG
>JAOUQT010000023.1:5641858-5656207 GCA_025769995.1 Xyliphius kryptos
AGCAGCAGGTCATGTCCTTAAACTATTGCTACCTACTCTATGTTTAAATGACCCATCTGGAAGATTCGATGCAAGTATCTCAAAAGAACAATGTGTCATGATAGCGTTTAGCTGGCGCACCCAGCTGTGATGTGAGCACTTTTGTTTATTTGTAGGTCTGATATCAAAAAGAGGTTAAGTGGAGGTTAAATGAATGATCCTGCAAAAGTAAAAAAGACATTACAGTTACATGTCGAGCAGCTCAGTGACCAACATCCCTTTAGCTGTGGCTAAGCAGTTCATCCCTAGGCTTAGAGCTAATAAGTAGTTTTTCTGATATTAGGAATTATTAGTATGTGTGTGACTCACCAATGTGGCTGCGGTGTGAGGAGGCCAGGCTCAGCTGCCCCCACAGAGACAGCAGGCAGACGCCAAGCAGTAGCACCCTTCTTCCCACGCACTGAAAATCCCTTGCACGCATCCTACACACATACACACACCCATAGACAGAGTTAAATCTGTTACAGAAAACCATGCAGATGGCTTGTTGCAGTGTATTGGTCAAAAAACATATACTGATACTGCTAACAAATGCAGCACATCACTTGGCAAGGTGAGAAACAGGATCATTGGCTTCAGTGTTGTCACAATTCCATCAATCATTTAATGTATGTTCTCAAATATCTACTTCTCTGCCAGTCTTCAACGTCTTACTCAGTGACACAGTCTCTCCCAGTTTTGATGGGCTCTTCTCGACTGGCAAACAGAGTAGTCTTGAAACTATATTAAACACTGTTAGACAGCAATTCATGCACCATTTTTATGATAAAATCAGAGAGACTCAAAACACAGAACCAATCATTGACTCATCTCAGTGCCTGGTCAAAACTGTGCTCTACTTATTAAGGGCAATATTTAATCTGAAAAAAAACTTTCCACATAATTTGTGAGCATATCTTATCAAATTAACACATATATATATTTCTTGCACAGAGCCCACTTTCTCCTGTCTTGGCATCAAGCTGTGAGGATTCTCAGCATATGCTTAGCAATAAGACAGGCTCTGTGGTTTTCACTGGTGCTTGTTTATGGAGGCTTTAGTGTCTAACTAATTAAAGCAAGAAAAAAGACCAGATCCACTGAATGAGGTATAATGTTCTATTAATATGCACACAGTCTTACGATAGATGTTTACTTGCAAGTGTTAAAGGGATTTCTGCAACAAGTTATTTGTGAGGTAAATTTAAGTAATTCATTAGTTGGGCTACCCCTGATAAAAGGGAGAGGCCGAAAGAAGAAGAAGAAGATTAGTTGGTAGTAAAGCTACAATTCATATGATTTTTTGTTTATGATAAACAGTCTCTTCTGTAAAAAAAAATCCATGCATAATGACAAACAGGGATTTAGACACCCCCACTATTAAACTTAATTGCCCACCTTAAACGTGTATCAAGAGCTGCAAGACAAGTACATAACACTAGGGAGCACCATCCCCCTCCAGCAAAGCTCCACTGAATCACACCATTTCAGGCACCCTAATACTGGTGTGTATTTTAATTATTTTCACGTTTCCTGTTTGTCTGCTGTGCATAGTAATAAAGACTCATCCAGCATTGCACTCTATTGTGACTCATCAGCACATTGCAATTACACAAACTTTGCTTTTCGATTATAGTCAAAGATTGTGTTTAGACAATTTTTGCCTTGGTGGAGTTTGAATGTTCTGTATTTCTCTTTACTGACTGTTAGCATGTCTGTTTAGAGGAACAAGATTCAGAAGAGAGTCCTGTCTTTTTTTGGACACTATTTGCTTGCAAATTTACTTGTTCTAATGATTCTGCATTTGCCTCCAAACCTTCCCAGCCTCTGTAAATGACGAGCCTTATCATGCACTACCAGATAACGAGACATAAGTTATACAACCTTATTTTAACATTTTTTTTAAATCATGTATTTCTCCTATTTCAGGTAAAGAGAAACACATTTGCCATAGTAAGTTAGAGCAAGTAATTCAAAACAGAGATGCTGGTTGTGTAGGATGTGTATTTCATTCCATTATCTACAAAATCTTGTTATCAAACCAACTAAAATGCTAGCCTCAGTAACAGCATTTCTTTCTATGCTATTTCTCTCTTTCTACTGAGGAACTCATGCTACCACTGACAGAGTGTGGACCCGACCTAGTCTCCCTCTGAGGGTAAATTGTACACTAAATTCTAAATTCTACTTGTTCCTTGCCACTGTCGCCATCCGGGTTGCTTATTGGGAAAAAATTAACTGCATTTAATTTTAACTTTTATATAGTTGCTTTGTGACAATACGCCATTGTAAATAGCACAATAAAACAAAATTTAATATGAAAATAAAAAGCACAATGTATAAACAAAAATTGAAAAACTATAGGCACAAGTGGTGATGGAAAACCTCCAGCTATACACATAATTGAACACAACTGTCAATTAAAGAGATATTTTTATTTTACTAAGCATTCAAAATACTGTACTTCAGACGAATTAGCAACACTAACATGAATAAACACATAATTATCGCAGCAACCATTGTCTGTGTGTGTTTCAAGGAAGGCATTATAACATAGACACCATTATACCAACCCCTACACCACTACATTTTTGATACACTTGGATATTTTGAGATCCTAACATTTATAAGACTGATAAAGATGTACCCCAGACATACCCTAATTCATGTTTTCCATATGGCTAAACTCATTGATTTATTTCTTTTTCTTTATGCCACACATGATAGCGAACCAACCAGTGCCCACTCAGCAGCTGTGGGAACAAAGACAGGACCAACCTTATACAGGGTGCCAATCCATCGTAGGGCACACACATACACAGGCACACACACCCTCATACACAACTTTAGAGTTACAAATTAACAAAGCATGAATATTGTTGGAATGTGGGAAGAAACCGGAGCACCCACAAAAACCCGCGTAAAAACCGGGACCAAACCTAGTTCCTTATTGCTGTGAGGCAACAGCACTGCACACTCTGCCACCATGACAATGTAAAACATTGCGTCACAATATAAAATGCAAGACACATCATAATGCCTGGTCTACAAATCAGAAATATATTCATGTGTGTTGAGTTGTCTAGGATCAGTATAGTCGATATAAACCTTATTCCATTTAAATACACACATATACACAAAAATAGCCACAATTACGCAAAATTTGGAATAATATTTTAAAATGCAATGTAAACTAAAAACCTCATTTATTCATTTACATTTAGTTACTTAAACAAAGGTTTAAATTAGAAAATCATTTTTACAGAACCTCTCTCTGCTCTCAGTTGTCTTATTGGGGTTTTATTGCCAGCAGCAATATAAAGGTGCATGGAACTAAAGGCAAAGTAATTTAGAGAATGTATAGTTATAATTATGACATGTAACATTACTGTCAGTTTCTGTATATTCCTGTTATATGCTATACTGTAGTTATTAAGTAGCATGATGAAAAGTTTGTTAGTAACTAGGGTCAGTAGTGTTCACTGACAATGGTTTTCTGAAGTGTTCCTGAGCCCGTGTGGTAATATAAATCTTTTGATGATACACTATATTTCCAAAAATATTTGCTCACCTGCCTTGACTCACATATGAGCTAATCCATAGGGTTGAATATGACGTTGGTCCACCCTTTGCAGCTAGAAAAGCTTCAACTCTTTATAGAAGGCCACATCCACAACGTTTAGGAGTGTGAATGCGAATTTTTGACCATTCTTCCAGAAGCGCATTTGTGAGGTCACACACTGATATTGGACAAGAAGGTCTGGCTCTTATTCTCCGCTCTTATTCTTCCCAAAGATGGTTAAGGTCAGGACACTCTGCAGGCCAGTCAAGTTCATCCAAACCAGACTCTGTCATCCATGACTTTATGAACCTTGATTTGTGCACTAGTGCACAATCATGTTGGAAGAGAAATGGGCAAGTTGGCAGCATGGAATTGTCCAAAATGTCTTGGTATGATGAAACATTCATACACCTCTGACCGTGGAAGTGATTAGAACACCTGTTTCCATAATACACATTTCCAAAATATTTGCTCACCCATCTAAATTATCGGAATGTGGATGATGAAATCCCTAATTCCTTGCAATTGCATGGTGAGAAATGTTTTAAAATGTTGGACTATTTCCTCAAGCATTTGATCACAGAGTGGTGAACCTCACTCCAGCCTCTCGTGGATTCTCACTTTATATTCAATCATTCAACACTCACCTGTTTCCAAAAAAACCTACTGGAAACCTAAACCTGTATTTTGAGCATTCCTCAACTTTTCTTGCCACTATCTCAACTCTTATGCAATGTGTTGCAGTAATCAAATAAAAAATGAGAGAATACTAGCAAAATACAACAAAGTTTATCTGTGTGAACATTAAATAATTTGTCTTTGTAGTGTATTTAGTGTATTTGTAGTGTATATTGTGTTTTTATTTGTGTGTTATTTAGACAACCTCCCAAATTAATTGTAATTGGCGTTTCTTGACTCCATTGGTATAAGCCTTTTAAATAAATTCTATTCTAAAAGGTCCTTTTATTTTATTTTATTTCTTAAAATACCTTTGTCCTATGTGGCACCATTTAAGTTTTAATTAATTACCTGTCGACTTTTATAAGCAGATTGCTTATCTCTTATTTTTCCCAACTCAATCCCCGTTCACTGGCTCACACAATTGAATCCACACTACCGATCCGTAACAGTTTTAAATCATTTAAAGTAAGACATACCAATGTGTCTAACTGTATTTTTTCCCCTTTTTCCAGTTGTATATAATGATATCATTAATATATGTTACATAAAATAATGTTGCAGTTTCAAGCAGCACATACTCTAAATAACATCATTTTTTTACACAGCAAGTGGCTTTTTATGTGATGTTAGCACATTTGTTGCCTTATGATGTTAAAATGCTAAGCTCATATCGCTACCTTCCTAAAGTAATGGCCTATGTCATTTTTTCAGGTTTTTCATTTGAATATGTTTTATGTCAATTACAATTCACTCTTGACAAAGGTTATTTTATTACGGAGTAGAATCACATGATCTGTTAACCTAAGGACATAAGCAATTTTACCAGAGGTGGACAGCATGGTGATTTAGGCAAAAAAAAAACATTTTGGTCAAAAAATGACTTAGGCCATTATTTGAGGAAGGTGACATAAATGTAATGCAAATGCAAAAGTGCAAAAGGTTGGCAAGTCTGAAACAGTTCAGTTGACATTATTTTTTATTTGTCTCCTTAGACAAATCAATAGTAAATATACCTAAACACTCTACCTGGCATCCTGCAGAGGCCCATACCATCTGCAACTATTGATTACAGAACAGGTAAGAAAACCTATTGCCATTTTGAATCACTTTGGGGAATAATATAAAGTAGAAATATTGCAATCATTTAAATTAAGATCAAAACAATCCAAACAGGATATTTTAGCATTTGACATACCATTGAGGTCAGGACTCTATTGTGCATTACGCTAAAAAGGCTGCAATGAATAGGGTTATACATGACAGTGGAATATACAATAGATAGGCAGGTCAATTAAGAGACTGTATTTCATGTTTACAGTTTTGTAGCTAATCATGTAGAATCAGCATATTATTTGTATTCATATAAAACAGACTCACATGACCTGCCAATGAATAATGAGAAAATAATAAATGCAAACTTGGCAGGACATTTGGGCTCTTGATCTGTAGGCATCTCATAACATTAGCTGAAATGCATTTTAGCAAAACAGATTGTTGTAAATCACACTGATCACTGCAGGTCAGAAATTAGGAAATTAGGAAAAATGAAGGCTTGAATGAACTGCATCAGTATTATCAATATTAAGATCTCATTATGTAATTTGTATACAGAAGAGAAAAAATACATATATACACTGATATTTCTGCATCTGCTTTTAATTTAAAATAAACAGGAATAAAAAGAATATCATAGATGTATCTGCCTTAGACAAAAATATCAAACTGAGAGGCTTCACAGCTGACAAACAGGCGTTCAAAGCCAAAGGTTATTCAAGCCGCCTAAACATGTAGGAGTGAGTCAGTGGTGAGTGGAGACTCCGTTTGCATCTCCCAGTTTCCCCGGACGAGTGCACCATTTTTGAACACGCTTCTAAATCTACCTCAGCTGACTAATTAGTCCCATTGGAATGCCCTCGGTTCAGATGGCAAGATGTCTGATATATTTTTCCTCTTTTTCTCTTTTCCATTTTCATGTTCTCCCTCCCACTAATTTTCTCTCAATCTGAGGAACAGAGGCAGGTCTGTTGCTTTCCGTCTCAGTGAGACGATGATCACTTAGGATGCCCAGGAATGTATAATTTCCTGTTTATTCAGGTGCATCTCAATAAATTATAATATAATCAAAAAGTTAATTTATTTCAGTAATTCAATACAAAAAGTGAAATGGATACATTACATAGATTCATTTCTGTTAGTGTTTATTCTGTTAATGTTGATGATTATTGCTTACAGCCAATGAAAACCCAAAATTCGATTAATCAACACAAAACACCTGCAAAGGCTGTCTAAGTGTTTAAAATGATCTCTTAGTCTGGTTCAGTAGGTTACACAATCATGGGGAAGACATTGGCAGTCACTGACACACTCCAAAAGTGGGTTTGCCGCAAAAGACATTGCTAAAGAAGTTGGCTGTCCATAGATTGCTGTATCCAAGTACATTAATAAAAAGTTGAGTGGAAGGAAAAAATGTTGTAGGTGCACAAGCAACTGGGATAACCTCAGCCTTGAAAGGATCGTCAACAAAGTCCAGAAGGACTTGGCACTTGTCCACACTGCCAAAATACCAATACCTGGTTTAATAACCACAGTATAACTGTGCTTGATTGGCCAGCAAACACGGCAGACCTAAATGCTATTGATAATCAATAGGGTATTGTCAAGAGTTAGATGAGCGTCACCGGACCCAATAATGCAAACAAGCTAAAGGCTGCCATTAACGCAACCTGGGCTTCCAGAACACCTCAGCAGTGCAACAGACTGATCGCCTGCATACCATGCCACATTAATACAGTAATTTGTGCAAAATGAGCCTCGACCAAGTATTGAGTGCATTTACTGTACATACTTTTCTTAGTACGCCAACATATTTGCATTAAAATTATTTTTTCAGTTGGGCTTATATAATATTGTAATTTTCTGAGATAATTATTTTGGGTTATTATTGGCTGTAAGCAATAATCATCAACAATAACAGAAATAAACACTAGAAATAGATCACTGTGTTTGTAACAAATGTATATAATGTATGCATTTCACTGTTGTACTGAAATAAATGAACTTTTTGATGATATTCTAATTTATTTAAATGCACCTGTACATGTTTATGTGTATATTGTATGTGTTTGAGTGGGTGAAGCAGACGCAGGGAGGAATGTAATGATTTGCCACACTCAAGGTGGAACTTGGATGAACCGGACATGTGCTATTACAAATTCAGATTCAGACATCTGTTCCATAAAAAAAAGTAATAAAGCTTGAGGGAAGAAGAGAGGAGAAAGAAAACATATAATACTTTAAAAAGGCAAAAAAATGCGGGGCACAGATGGAAGCATAGGGAGGAAGAAAGCAAGATGATGATAGAAATAAGATAAATGGTGTGACAGAAGAACAGAGGCCATTTAAACACATGCAGGCCCGAGAAAGCCTTAAAGTCAACACCATGAAAGTTGATCGACAATGACGAGAAAAATCTTGGGAGTAGAATAAAGGGGTTTTTCAGCTGGTGGCTTGCATACACACACTTCACAGCATTTATGCAAGGCAGACTTGGCATTGTTGAATACAAAGAATTGTGTCTTTAGGCTGACACTTTCAAAAAGGAAGCAATCAGACTTTTCATGCAACATTCATGGAACTACAAAAATCTCTCTCAGTAGTGTCATTCTAAGTGGAACATAAAAGCACCAGGGTTTTCAAGAAATCAGCAAGGCAGCATATGGTCAGTCTGTCAGACTAACAACAGAAACTGACACTTTAATGAAAGCATTTTGTCCATATTGTTTAGCACCATCTAATATTACATGAAATGATGTAAGTGGAGTAATGAATGTGAAAGTGAAATTAAAGAGATCTATTTCCCGCTATGTTTACCAACAGTGGAATTAGTCCTATACATTTAACCCATCTGTGCAGGAAAACACACACATACATACATATATATGTGAATTGAGCACACATGCCCAGAGAAGTGAGCAGCCTCCACTGTACCTGGGGAGCAACCGGAGATAAGGTTTCTTGCCCAAAGGCACTTCAGCCATACAGTATCTCAACTTAGTGGTAATTATTATTATTATTATTACCTTCTGGTCACAAGGACGGTTCCTCAACCATAACTACGACTGCCCGGCACTAATGTACCTTTACTAATGGATTACTTTTCATTGCTTATCTACTGTAGATTTTGTCAAGCAGTTAAACTTTAATATGTTCTCAGTACCAGAGTGCACGTTTGCTATTGCTTTCTTCAGTGACAGACATATCTTAAATTCAGCGTTTGCAATGATTATTTTCCAAAAATAATTCAGTTGACAGCTTTACTCGGTGCTCATTTGAATTCTGCAAGATTGCAACCAGCCAGTGGCACAAAGTGCAAAGCAGAAAACTGTAAATCAGCTGCAGCTTAGGATTACTTTTAGTAGGTTTACACGCTGTAGTGATGATGAACCAGCAGAGAATCTAGAAGTCTGCAATAAAATGCTGTCTAATGTCAGCAGTTATGTCAGATGACGTTTAATTCATTATTCTTTTTAAATACAAAATGCAACCAGATTCATTTCAAGTAAATTCAGTTTAAGCTGTGAGATGAAACATAGGAACCCTGCAGTAACACACCCATAGTTATTGGTTCACACGTCTGTAAATACTGGACATAACTCAGAACAAACTCTGGTTTTGCCAACTCATCAGTGTGAACCAAAATTGCACAGCCGGACCTGTCATAGTACATTTTACACGGAGTCATCAAACACAGCCTTCATATGCTGCACACAGACTCATACAAACACTTCATGGCTCATTTCGTTCTCTCCAGGTGTGTACTTTATGCAGATTTGATTCTACCTATAAATGTTTGTCTAGAGGGACAAAGCTTATCATGCACTCCAAAGACAAAAGCAAAGTTTGTCGCAGAAGGAAATACGTGTTACAAATTTTGTATAAAATTGATTATATAGATGCAAGCACAAGTGAGAGCTCAAGCTAACTGAACTAGCAATCTCCTTCCAGAAAGTAATGATCAGGCAGTTCAGTACACAGTGCTTGCAAAAATGCTGCTTGTAATTTATGATTGTTGTTCAGTAAAACGGCACATCTCTTATTTTCAGCAGCACAGTGACTAAAGGCAGTCTGGGTCTGAGATTTCACTCTTTTAGATGAACACTCTGAGGAATGAGCAGAATGTCTGATTTAAATTAAAAGGATGAGAGTGCTCAGGAAACTAATATAATCAAAGCTACCCTACTTGAAGCTTCACGACTTATATTTGCTTCTCAGTGTCTGACTTAGTTTTGCCTTTTAAAAAATAGTCCCTCTCTTAATATTGCTTAAGCTCGAATTTATGACTTACAGTAATTAACAGTAATCAGTACAGTAATCTGCAAATCCAAAACAAATAGCATAATCTCATTTATTATTATTATATACTATTATTATATACACTTATTATTTTTTTACAAAATGAGTTCTCTAAAATTAAAATATCATGAAAAAGTTTATTTATTTCAGTCATTACATTTAAAAAGTAAAACTTGAATATTATACACATTCGATACACACAGATATATTTCAGTTTTTTTTTATTTGATGGTTTGTAACCGACAACTAATAAAAAATCCAAATTCAGTATTTCAGAAAATTCGATAATACAAAAAGTGTAAATATATATAAAATTATTGCGGAATTACAGCAGCATTGTAGCGTGGCATGAAGTCGATTTGTCTGTGGCACTGCTCAAATGTTATGAGAGTGGCACTGTGTGCAGCTGGATTCAGTGCTAAGAACCACCAAGAACAGATATACGCAAGACATGGGTTTCAACTGTCGCATTCCTTGTGTCAAGCCACTCTTGAACAAAAGATAGCGTCAGAAGCGTGTAAAGACAAAAGGGACTGGACTGCTACTGAATGGTCCAAAGTATAGATTTCTGATTAAAGTAAATTTTGCATTTTCCTTTGGAAATCAAAGTCCCAGAGTCTGGAAGAAGAAAAAAGAAGCACAGAATCCATGTCACTTGAGGTCTGATTTAAAGTTTCCAAAGTCAATAATGGTTTGGGAAGCCATGTCATCTGCTGGTGCTGGTCCACTGTGTTTTCTGAGGTCCAAGGTCAATGCAACCATCTACCAGGACGTTTTAGTACATCTACTGCTGCTACACTTCCTGCTGCTGACCAACTTTTGGGAGATGCTGATTTCATTTTCCAATAGGACTTAGCACCTGCACACAGTGCCAAAGCTACAAGTACCAGGTTCAAGGACCATGGTACCATTAGCACGTAAGTGTGTCTGCCCCACGATGGAGTAGTGCCCTGTCACGGGTTGTTTATGCCCTTATTCCCCCAGAGTTGGCGGGTGAGTACTGGTTGGCTTGCGGCCCTAGCGCAGATTAAATGGAAGATAATGGATAGATGATTTATAGGTGAACTGGGATCATTGAAGGGTGGACAATGTGTATGCTTTACATTAAATGTAAATTAGTTCAAAAATCAATACATATATTATTGGTGTCAGGTGATTAGAAAATAATCTAATTAATTATACACACTGTGATTAATCTAAATCAAATAAAAACAAACATTATTGATGTGTCAATGTATGCAGTAGTGTAAGTGAATGATTCTTGTTTAGTTACACGGTCAAACTTAGCCCCTAGAGGGCATTGTTACCCAAGAAATACTACCTAGTCCAGCAGTAGTGGAATAAGCGGACAATTTGACGGAAACAAGGAAATCCAGACTTCACTGTTGTCCGTTTAAACAGTGTGTTCTGAATAAAGAACTAAACCGCAATACATTAAAGTTATAATTCCTTGGTTAGAACAAGTGGTCATTTGAGTTACTGTTGCCTGCATTTCATTTAAAACAGTTGCCATTCTCCTGTCACCTCTCATGCCAAGACACTTTTGCAACACAACTGCCCCTTACTGGATATTTTCTCTTTTTCAGTCATTCTCGGTAAACCCTAGAGATGGTTGTGGGTGAAAATCCTAGTAGATCAGCAGTTTCTGAAATACTACGAGCAGCCCATCTCAATGCCAAGTTCCAAGTCACTTAAATCACATTTCTTTCCCATTGTGAAGCTTGGTTTGAACTTCAGAAAGTTGTCTTGACTAGTTAATGTGATTAGATATGCTAACAAGCAACTGAACTTTACCTAATAAACTATGTGGTACGCCACGTAAACTGACGGAGCGGGGTGCTGATGCGCATAGTGCAGTGAGGTCAGCAATTTTCTGCAGAGTCAATCACTACAGACCTCCAAACTTGTGGCCTTCAGATTAGCTCAAGATTCTTGCACAGAAAGCTTAGTGCAGATTCATTTGCATTTCATTATCTTAGTCACTAGGTGCATTTGACAGCCCTTATATACATAAATAGAGAGAGAGAGAGAGTGTGTGTGTGTGTGTAAGAACCTGTTTGATGCTAAGCAGTGAGGGCTTTCCAGCAGGTCTCTGCTCCAGACGCAGTTTGAGGCACTCATGAATGACATCTAGCAGCACACGGCAAAGCACCAAGAAGGCCGGACGAAATGAAGGAAGGTCCATATTCTGTAATTCCTCACAAGACACCCACCCTGAAGCTGCCTCATCTTCCACATTTCCAGCCAGGTGATGAGAATGTTCAGGCAGGTAGTCACTGTATAGCAAGGAACATTCTGGAACCTCTGACAACTAGACAATACAAACAAAAGTCTTAAAACTTAGTAAAGGTTATGTGTTTGAAAAAAGGAGCAAAAATCAAAACCATCTTATGGCAATAAAGAGCAGAGGCTCTCAACTGGTGGATCTCAAACCTCTTTATGAGAGGGTTACAGACTGCTGGAGAGAAAAAACACACACTTTTATATCCAAAAGATAAGCTAAAACAGGAGAATCTACCTTGGACCATGATAATATTTTTGTACATGGTTTGGGGTAAGAACGCAGGGATTTATAGATTTATAGTTTTTTGGAAAATGGATTGTCTAGCCATCCTACAAACATCTGCACAACATTGAGAAACACCACAGCTAACACTAAATAAAGCATACTGTCCCATTACTTCAATTCAAAAGTTGCACCGCAAAGTAGGACCAGCTATTTTGTGAGCTCCTACAATCATCATGCAGAAAACCAATGTCCATTCCATCCACTGCCCATCTACTCCTAGAGATCCTGAGCTTCCCTAGAAGTGACGTCTTTGGAGCACTTGTCCAATTAATGTCTTGCTTTGCAGCATGGAATCCAGAGCCATTGTGTAATTCCAATCTGAAGCTGTGTTTCAGTGGGTTTTCATAGAATGAGACAGCATAGGAATGAAAACAAAAAAAAAACCTTTGGAAGAAAACCAGTGACCATGTGTACAGAAATACTTCAGCATATCTGTAGGACAGGTGGAATGAGCTTCCTTTAATTGTCCAAACAGCAGAATATTTGCTGTCTTCAAACACAGACTGAGGACAAACCTCTTCAAAGTGCATGTACTTGAGCACAAACATTGAACCCCGTATAATTATCTTTGTATTTGCTGTGACTTCTTGTCTACAGGTAGTTAGCAGTTAAGGAGAACTCCGTCTTCTTCTTCTTCTTCTTTCGGCCTCTCCCTTTTATTAGGGGTCGCCACAGCGTGTCAGTCTTTTCCACCTCACTCTGTCCCCTGCATCTTCTGCTTTCACACCCACTACCTGCATGTCTACATTGACCACATCCATATATCTCATCTTTGGTCTTCCTCTCTGTCTCCTGCCTGGCAGCTCCATCTCTAACATCCTCATACCATTATATCCACTGTCTCTCCTCTGCACATGTCCAAACCATCTCAATCGGCCCTCTCTAACTTTGCCTCCCAGTTTCTCAACATGTGCTGTCCCTCTGATGTTCTCATTCCTAATCCTGTCCATCCTGGTCACGCCTAATAGGATTTCGTGAGTTTCTTTAGGGTATAAAGCTTATACTATATATATATATATCACCTACAGTACATGTGAAGAATATCACAGAGCAATTCAGTTCTGACCAGACAGATTGAAGTGCCGATTACTTTGTGATGATTAGCTTGTTATAAATGACCTCTGACATTAGATTACACATTTATAGACAGGGACTCATTCTAAGACAATACTGGTTCTATAGAAATAACTTGCATTTCAATGTTCATTAAAGATAAAAACTGTACATTCATTGATATTGTGAAGAAAACATTTGTGTATAATGTATGGACAGTGTATTGAGCATCAGCACATAAACTACATAAACATATACAGTTTTATTTTATACTTTCATATGTATCCTTTTACAGAAAACAAGAAATAATTAGTCCCCTAAATAAACTCTATAAATACAAATACTAAAATACATAATATACCATTTAGAAAAGAAATGAATATTGGTAATCACAGTCAATATGTTTGGGCATAAGAAGAATAAAACATAGTGCTGAGAAATAATAAACCTTAGGGTGGTAACATTTATTCAGACTTAAAGCCAGTACCTGAACAATATGGGGCAGGCACGTGTTGTCACTAACTAGCCTCTTCACTTTGGGTAAAGGTCTGATAATGGCATTGTCCTGATCTCTATAAAGAAAGACAGACAGACAAAACAATTCAGCTGTACAATGTACCACAGGGATGGTAAGATTCACAGATTTGTATCTGTGTACCTACATAAAAGTTCACAATGGACAGCTCCATATATATTTTGGGGGATGTATAGATTACATTTTATTTATAGAAGCCCTACAGCTTTTGGCCAATAACAAACCAAATTCCAAAAAATTGGGACTAAGTTTAAATAGTAAATAAATATTGAATGCAATGATAAAGTTTTAAAATTCAATGTTTTATTCAGAATAGAACAGATAACATATCTAATACTTTAAAAAACGTATCATTTAAACAAATAAATTAGGTGATTGTAAATTTTGTGACAACACATCTCAAGTTGGGACAAGGCCATGTTTACCACTGTGGGACATCCCCTTTTCTCTTTACAACAGTTTAAACATTTGGGGACTGAGGAGACAAGTTGCTCAAGTTGAGGGATACGAATGTTAACCCATTCTTATCTAATATAGGATTCTAGTTGCTCAACTGTCCTAGGCCTTTTTGTAACATCT
>JAOUQT010000023.1:5899370-5909393 GCA_025769995.1 Xyliphius kryptos
ACACACACACACACACACACACACACACACACACACACACACACACACACACACACACACACACACATATATATACACCCTGTACATCATGTGTCTTTAAATAAATAAACATTTGTTAATGTCCATAGATGTACATAACCACACTCATAAAGTGTTATGAGAACATGCCACAAGACTTCATAACACACAGTGTCATAATGAATGATTTTTGCTGTTCATCAATTTATAAACATCCAGAGAAACAAAAGGTTAAATAACTTTATATTAAAATGCATTATGTCACTTTGAGTTATAAAGTTTTATGTCAAACTGTTATAACAATCTATGACTATGATTTTAGACATCTATACATTAACAAAGGATTATGACATATGTTATAAAGCGTTATGAATACTTTATAAAGCTTCATCAATGCACTTATGAGGCATTATAAATACCAGATTCATATAACATGTTAACACTATAGATTCCTTGGATTTTTAAGACATTCTTATTCAATACAAGATTGTTTCATTTTATTTCAAGTATGTGAAGAGCATTTATAAGCTGTTATATGCATTCTTCTTAACAGAGGAAATAAATGACAATGCTTTACCTAATGCCTGTAAAGAGTGTTTATAAGCATTAAAAAATGTTTTGAGCTCTCATAAAGTCTTGTTACTTTATGGTTAAATTACACACTTTATAATGCATTATGAAAGGTTGTGTTATAAAGCATTATGGCATACTCTTAAAACACTTAATGAGTGTGGTTAAACACATTCATGTACATTACCAAAGGCATTATAAACACTTTATATAGCTTTATGAATGTGTTTATAATACATTATGACACTTAATGCCATGTTCTTATAATACTTTTTGAGGGTGGTTATAAACATTTACATACATTTTGGTCAACAACAAGTGTTATAAAGTATTCCAAACACTAAATATCCTGTGTGTATACTTTATAATGCAATATGAATGTGTTTATGATTATTAATGACTACTGAATTCAAATAAAGTGCCTTTTTCCATTATGTATTTTGTTATCAGTATGTATGTATTTACATTAAATAATATAAATATGTGCAAATAAATACATAGAATATTGAACAACTTGGATTTAATAAAAAGCAATAAAATGAAATAAAAAAGTGACTCGTGTGGTCAGATCACATTTCAATGATAGACTGGAGTCATTATCAAGCACACATCATGTTCCGCGACAAATAACTTACATCCGCTATCATTCTACAAGCACAGGCAGCATCTTGTCTCAGCACACACACACTAATCTGAGCACTCACACACACACACACACACACACACACACACATACGCACACACACACATCCAGTGTCTTGTCTCTCAAGGCTAATTTCAGGCCATGCTAACAGTACAGCGGTGGGGCCCCTTTATCTCACCCTTCATCAGCACTTGTTGTACCAATTGGACCTCTGCTGAGAGGAAAACCCCAGATCTTTCATTTCTGAGCGTCTCAAGTGCCCCTCTGCCTCACAACCCTCCACCCTTTCTCCCAGGGTAACAATCCAGTCATTGTCCCATCCTCTTCTCGCTCTCCTCACCCTCTACCCCTTCCCCACACAGCTATGAACTATATTGCTCTGACCCCTCTCCATCAATCAACTTCAATTGGATAATGATGTGTAATCACTTTCTTTCAGGGGAGTCTATAAAATGGAGCAGAGCTTCTGCTCCTCCCAGGGGACCTCCTTCTGTTTGCTCCCATTTGATCAGACACCCCTTCTTTCAGGGCGTCGAAATACCCTCACAACTCAGACCGGCCCGGGCAGCCGACTCTAAACTGCCCAGCCCCGTCGGAGGTGGGGGGCAGAAAGTCCTCGGGGCTATTATAACTGACCTTTCATTAGAGCTGACTGCTCCGAAAGCTTTGAAATGGATCGAGTGAGATGAGGAGAAACAAGAGAAAAGGTCCTGGGTGTTAAAGGGAGGCGTCGAAATTGATCTAAAGACAGAATGTCCTTTTCAAAACAAGGTGGCATGTGCGGGGTATTCAATAGAGGAGGAAATATATTAATATAGGAGGAAATATAGAATTTTCTTAAGGTGGAATTTGACCAGGCCTCCTGTAGATCCTCCAAACACTTCAAATATTTAGTATATATAGATTTTTTGAAGCACCTCTGCTTGCATGATGTGACTTTGTCATCAGACTCAGCTTAACTCGTTAAACACAGAGAAAAAGGGGCGGAGGCAAACTGCATGCCTTAAATGTAAAGTACATGTGTGAGTTTACACAGTTCAGGAGGCAAAGTGTCTGGATGCAATTGAAAGCTCCATCACGGCAGTGGGAGCCTTTGTCTCTGCACTTCTGCACTCCTGCCCATACATAAAACAACCCATCAAATGTAAGTAAAACCCACACAATAAGGCCATGAATGAAGCAATATTGCTCCGTGGCTCTGTACCGCTCCCTCTCCCTCCTCCTTGTGTATATCATTATTTCGGTAGGCCATTCTTCAGTGGGTGTGGAGCTTCTCTGCACAGAGAGCATATGCCTTTTGAAAGCAAGGCACCATGCGAGGCAGGCCCAGATGGAGTTAGCCTCCCCATCAATGCAGGACAATGGTGAATGGAAATCAAAGTTAAAGGGGTGCATCCAACCCCATTTAGGCCAGACAAAAGCTGGCTGTAGGGGGTGAGTATGAGGGAGGGGCCGGCCTGGCACTGGAACATGTCACACACCATAAAACATCGTCCTCAGCTGCCCACTCCGTCAAAAGGCTCGATAGAGACGTGCTGACGAGACGAACGGTTCCCGCAAAGCGGGATATGTAGATGGGCCTCTAATCTCTCTCTGTATGTCTCTCTCTGAGTCACTGTGTCTCTCTCTGGCTCTCATTCTATCCCACTATATCTTCGCTCTGTCTTCTATAGAGATGAAGAAATGTATGTTTTTACATTACACTTGATTGTTGAGCAGACACTTTTATCCAAAGTGACTTACAAGTATCCCACCTAATAATTGGTGTCAGAACGCAGGGTTACACGTAGCACCCCTTGAGCAATGAGCGTTAAGGGTCTTGCTCAAGGACCCACATTTGTAACTTCAGTAAACCTTGGATTTGAACCCACAACCTTCAGATTGCTGCCCCAACACCCTAACCACTGAGCTACCACACAACCCTTTACTGAACTATAATTATAATAAAATCCTAAGATTCTTTGGACTTTTTAACATTCTTACTTAGTACATGATGCTTTATATGCATGTATAACCAACCATAAGTCATTATGTATTAATATTAATGCAGTTTTTTTTCTTTCCGCAATGTGTGCAAAGTGAGCTTATAAGCATCTATAATAAGTTATGAGTGCTTCTAAAGCCATTTTCAGGGGTGGCATTTGTTTAAATTTAAGAAAGACACTGATCTCTAAAATAAAATGAAATATACATGTTATAATGCTTTATGTCCCATTGTGTTATAGTTTTATGGCACATTCTTTATAACATTTAATGAGTGTGAATGTATATACATCTATGTCTATTAATAGAAGCTAATGACAAGTATGTAGGAATATGTATTTATTACATATTTAAAGTTTTTTTTTTGGAGTGTTACTGTGGAAAAGATTTACACTGGATTACTTAATTAGATACCTGTGGATATACAGACGCCACCTCCTATGCATGATGGCATACTTAAAGGTGTATGGCATTAACTGCGTACGCAGCTTAATTTAGGGCATGTCAGGGTGTTCTCGCTATCGTACAGGACTTAAAGATAAAGTACGCCAAAGTACATATAACAATCCCTTAATTTTTCATACTTTAAGAACCAGGTGCGCTGAGGTTCTCCATTTTATTGTAAATGCCAAACGTTAAGTATAGTGTCGACTATGTATATGCATTCTCTGTACAAATGCAGTGATATTTAATAGCGTTCTGTTCTATTCCTTGTTTAGTGGTGTTGGACATACGCCTGTGTTAATGATTTACATCCAAGATTGCAGTGAACATCTGACTGTTGATGTCTGTCTAGGTTGTCAGCGGTGCACCTAGGTTATCTGTCTTTAAGATAGCAATACACTTAATACACTTTATCTAAACAACCGAGCGATGGATTGGTGCCCTGTCCTGGGTGTATCTGCTCAGCACCCGAGACGCTCTCCCGTGGATGGGCATGGGGAACCCCCCCTGTGACCCTCATAAAGGAATAAATGAATGAATGTATCTAAACACACACCACTTTGAGACAGCCACACCCATCGGGGTAAATATATTCACAAGCAGCGTTGCTATTTAAACGGCGCAGGTGTAAAGCACGAAAATAGATTGTTGGTGGGGTATATGACATTTATTAGCATCGTGATGCGCCTTGCAAAGTGTGTAGGCAAAGGCTTATAGTGTACCATACTGTAACTTATATGTGTGATAGGTTTTGATGCCATAAGGAAGGTTTACCATATTATATTCAGTCAGGTGCTCCATTTATCTAAAGCGTTCCGAATGCACTCATTGTTTCAAAGCAGGTCTTGAATTTATAAGCTAAAGGTTGTCATTCCAGAGTTTCGTATTGTCATGAATTAAATGAGAACGTTCAGAAGAGGAGGAAACAGGAAGATGCACGCACTGGAACAGACTGTGATGCTTGCTTTGAACATGCCACACTGGAAACTTATTAAACAGTGTGTGTTGTACGAGGCCTGTGGATAAGCAGACATTAAAAGAAACACACATTCACCAGCTGGAGCGTTGTGTTAAAATGTCAATAAAAGAGATGTTTGCTTGCACAAACAAATCCTCGAATCAGCTTGAACAAGGCATGAGAGATCTGCCAGATGAATGCAGTTCAACGGTAATATGAATTAGTGTTATTTTAATATCAGTGCATTGTGTATTTCATCACATCATAGCACTATGACATCGATTTGTTCAATCACATTACGAAACCACACTATGAAACAATAATGAAAACATTACGGGTCTATTGTAGTGCTGCTTAATTAAGGGTATGTCAGTGTGTCTTGGCTTTTCGACAGGAAACGTACTTGCACCATGCGAAAAATACTGTGCCATCCTGAATAAGCTGCATTACCTGAGCAACTTGTGCTACCTCAATGCTGAGAGAACCACCTGCAGAAGCGCTTCTTTATAGGGGGTGTGCTTAGTGTCTCTCATTTCTACCTGTTGTCTGTTCCATTTGCACAACAGCAAGTGAAACTGATCCACAATCAGTGTTGCTTCCTAACTCGACAGGTTGGTTTCACACAAGTGTGCTTGACTTGGAGTTACATTGTGTTGTTTAACGTGTTCCCTTTATTTTTTTGAGCAGTGTATATGTGCATGGGTTGTTTATATATCAACTAGACTTTGCTGAGACAGCACTAGCACATTCAGAGTATGTGTTTGTGTTTCTCTGTAGAGGAGGTATATTTAGATCCAAAGTCTTTCAAACATTTTATTTGTGTTGGGTTTTAAAAATCCTGAGTCATTAAAGCAATAAGGCACATTAAGTCGTGCATTATTGTGAATAAATCACAAATGCCTTATTGCTTTTATAAAACGGTTACAAACATACCATAATAAAAATGCAAGGTTTGATTCATAAATGCGTTCATTGCAAATAAACTGGTCTTCTGTGATGTTATCAAGGCCATTTTTTAAAATGAACGCAGAGTTACGGGTTTTCTATTTCTTTAATGATCAAATACTGCCAGCTAGTGTGTAACTTACAGAATGCAGTTGAAAAATATCGGAAAAATAATGCATAATCATGCATTGATGCGAATGTGAAGCAGTCAAAGGTGTGCATTATTGTCAATAATGTCACGTCAGGGCAAATGGCTCAGCCAATCAGATTTAAGGTTTAAGGACCGGAAATAACTGTTTTATAAAATTTAATAATCTGTTTTTAACTTTGGAATCTAAAAAAAATGTAGTTTTTGGGTTTGATGTTTTTGTTTAGTAAATCTTTAACGTGAATGCACCATACTTTACACACAGAGTAATTAGTCCACATCTAATCCATCAGTGCAGTGAAACACATGCATATGCACATTGGTGAAGTGAGCACACATGCCCAGAGTGGTGTGGAGGCTTTTCGGCACGAAGGCCGCATTTGTCCTAGGGCAACCCTCTTCCTGTTCGGGGAGAATCACATGCATGATGGATGAACTGAGAAAGCATGCAGATCACTGACACGCTTCACAAAAGTAAAAGTAAAAGTTCCAGTAAAAGTTCTCTTACACAACAGAAGCTTTAAGCTGACAACCTCCAGCGGCTCAAAAGTGGGTGCTGAGATTGTCTCAAGCACCAGTGAGAGGTCCTAGTTCAGAACGATCTAAATAGACCTCAATGGGGGAGAAGGACTTCCCCTTTTCCATGAGATCCTTATGGAACGAAAGAATATTAGGCACGGAGGTCTGATAAGCAACTCGCCCTTTATCAAAACACCATCTACTAAACACCCGCCACTTACAGTCGTATAATGATCTGGTGGATGCGCCCTAACCTCCTGAGTAGTAGCGATCACGTAAGGAAGTAATCTCCCAATTAGCTCGTGATGATAAGTCCGCGCAAATTGGGAGGGCCCACGGCTGTGCGCGGAGAAGAGACATGATCTCCAGGAGCCAGGGTGCTCGGTTCCATCTTAGTATGAGTGACAGCCCCTCCTCTCTTACGCTGGAAGGGTGAGAGGAAATTATACACAGAGGAAATTAGACACCAACTCTCTGCCACAGAATTTTCACTAAGTGAGGGAACCATTTTCCGTACAGTGTGTTCCCCTGTGACAGCGGATCCGCGTCAGTGTTGAGCCGGCCTGGGACGTGCGTCGCTTACAACAACAGCATACGCTGAGCGCAACGCAGCAGTCTGTGGGCTAATCGATGCGAGGGGGAAAAGTGCATCCCCTCTGTTGATTTATATATGCCACTGTTGTTTTGTCGCAGAGGACTAACACATGACCGTCGTGGCAAGCCACATGGCAAGTAGCTCCAGATAATTTCGGTTGTTCGGCCACGTCTCGTTCACAGCCCTCTTTCAAGGGTGGCAAGTGTGTAGTATGTGTGTGTGTGTGTGTGTGTGTGTGTGTGGTTGATCTTCCTTCTTCCTGTATTAACATTTGCATGAGAATGTGACACACAGCTACAAAAAGACTATTGCAAAAGTAGCTTGAGCTCCATTACAGGCGTTAGCTACGTATTTATTGATTCAGGTATAAAGGTGGCGCTTATTTTAAAACAGTGCCTCATTATTTAGCTGCCGAGGATTGCGACGCCAAGGCTACTGCTCGATCTACAATGTACTGAACCCCTATTACTACCCCTCCCACTAGTGGTGAGTACATAGGAGGGGGGGACCCATGTAGCTCCTTCGGGCTTGTGCCCGGTCGGGCACCATGGGAGAGTACCTGACCGCCAGAAGCTCGCTGGCGAACCCCTCCCCCGGGCCTGGCTCCTGGGTGGGACACTGGTGACCCTATGTTTTTCTTCATAGGGGTTGTTTTGGACCACTCTTTGTCTGATCTGTCACCTAGGACCAACCTACCAGGGGCTTTTGCCCCAGACAACATAGCTCCACCATGATAAGATGGTGATCCGAGGAGAGGATTTCACATTTCGTATAAACAACATTTTAAAGGTGTTTAGAATAACTTAAGTCTCAAAAGCCTTTAATTATCTCTGGTGAACATGTATGATAGAAATGCTGTGATTTAAACCAGACAGTCACATAGTCTGGGGATTCTTGACCCGTACAATTTGTGTGAAAGTGGCATGTGAACCCGGTAATAACAACAGCCTGCTGTAGTCGGTGTTTAGAAGCAGCGCAGGATGATAAATCCGTCTGGATGGAAATAAAATGAGATGTCTCATAATAAAGTAAAGCACCAGTGAGCGTAGGATTTTTGAAACCACACCTCATACTTCATGAGTGGGCGTTACATGATTTAGGGATATGGCTGTTTGCATGACTGTCGTCTGTGGAGATGCTGTTCTTACTACTCTACTGAAACTACAGTTTACTGGAAAGCAAAGACTTCTTGGCGAATTGGAAATGAAGTGTTTTTGCACCGAAGAACTCAAGTGATTTTGATCAGGGGTTTTGCAGAGCTTTGTAAAATCAGGTCAGTGCTTTATTTTGATTTATCTGTTCAGGTGTTTGGGTTTGTGTGGTTGGTATGTTGGATGTTGATTTGCAGTGATTTTTATTGGTAAATGTATTTTTACATTTTATTACAAACTTTCGGTCGATGTTGTTTCCCGTCACTAGCCTCGCTTTAGGATTACATTTTTTTCTGCTTTTGACTTTTCTGTGGTGAACTTGTTTGAGAAGCTGATGGGTGTTACATAACTTTTAGAGGCCGCAGCTCCAAATTTAGCCTCCATTAGAAGATTAAACAGAACGGTCAGGGTTGTCTGTATCAGTGTCTCTTCAGATGACTGCAGTCAGTGCCATTTGTCAGCTTTTAGAAGTCTTAAGTTATATGTTCCAGTTCTTTAAACCCCGCTGTTAAAAAAAATTCATGTTCATTGCTAATCTATATGGCTAAATTTTGGAAACCCATTTCTGCTAAGAAGAAAAAATCTACAATGTTGGACACCAATGTACAGATTGTGTAGTGAGCAGGTTTATTGTTTGTACATGCTGCTTTACTGTACATCCAAACCGCAAGCAGCTTTACTGCTGTGATTTACCGACAACATGATGAACCATTTAAAAGTTGTAATAATTAAATAACATTTTAAAAAGTAAATAATTAAAATGGCACATAAATGTGTTATTATTATAAATAATAAACGGTAAACTATTTAGGATGTTAAGAAAAACATATAGCAAGCATCTAATTTATGGCAATCCTTGTGTGTGTGCACGGGATAATAGTTAGAATTCTGGAATATATAGTCAGAGTTTTAACATAAAACTTAGAATTGTGAAATGAAATTTAGAGTTCTAAAATAAAAAGTGGTGATGATGATGATGATGATGATGATGATTGTTCTAAAGTGAATGAAATGTATGGTTCAGCATAATTATGGGCCTCTGATAGAAATGCAGTCAGGACCGTATGATGTGAGTAGAGAGACAGGGTTTAAACCGGCTGAACAGTCGGTGTCCTGTAATGGTGAGTTTTAATGTTGTTCAATAATAAAACTTCTCATCACCTTTATTTGCCTGACAGATTCAGCCCACTTGTTTAAATGGCAAACTGGTGTAGGTCTGATCGTGCAATTAGTCATTTTCAGCTGACTCACTGATCAACACATAGAATAAAGTGTTGGAATCATTGTCAAAATGTCACTATATCATTTTAATTTGGTGAAATTTCACGTTTTCTTCCCACGTAGTTCAACACCGATGACTTTAAATCGTTGTACAGCTTGTCTTATACTATTTGGCAGAGTTGCACAGTGGTTGGGGCTTTTGCCTTACAGCAGAAAACGTCCTGGATTTGAATAATGTGCAGGGAGGATGGCATTCTTACTCTGTAGACTTTGCATGTTTTTCTCTGTGGGCTTTTACTCCAGAAGCTCTGATTTCCTCTCATTATTTTTTATTCATATCAGATTATATGTCATATTCCTTGTGCAAAGCAACCCTTTGAAACTTTGCCTTAGTTGAAATAAAGCTGATTCAAAAAGTCAAAAAAAAAAAAAAAAAAAATGATAGTTGTGGACAGATTTGTTATAAACTGGCTGTAGTTTGTCAGTCAAAATGAAAACAAATGTGGCACCGGCTTAAAGCTTCGCATCAAAGTATTTCATTCTTGTCAAAGTAAGACAGTGTACATGCTTTGGATCTGTTCTATACTAACTCCCTGTTTTCTGTATGAGGTCAAGTTTTGAAAATGTCACATCTGTGAACCTTAGGGAACACTAAAATAACACAATCTAGATCTTAATGAATAAAATATTCCAGTCAAAAATCTTTATGTAGTAGATAGTGGAATGCGTTGAGAACAAAATAACATAAAAATGATCAAAATGTAAATCTAAATGATTATCCCATGGAGGTCTGGATTTGGAATCATACTCAAAATCAAAGTGGAAAAT
>JAOUQT010000023.1:5929263-5946176 GCA_025769995.1 Xyliphius kryptos
CAAAAGGAGGCAATACACCATACTAATAAATTATTGTGGTCTAAAACCAGGTGTTTCAGTTTCATTGTCTAACCCCTCTACATTCGATACATTATTCTATAACTTACATAATAATTAAGGCACCACTTGGTTGGACCCATTAGCGAGAACTAAAATGGGGCTATAAGATGTCCAAGCGGGCAACAAAACAGAACTGAAAATAAATATTAGATGCCTATAACCATGGCAGTTCGTACCTTTCCCAGCCCTTGATCACGGTGGAAGCGATCTTGAGCGCGCAATGCAGCCGACTTTGGAACTCAGCTCATGAAGCATTCGAGGTACTCCAAAACGGGGGTGCAGGAATCAGAGAAGGAAACAAGGGGAGATCAAGAGATGAAAATAATCACACCATCTCCGTGCTAACTCCGGGTTTAACCTCCGGGTTTAACCTCCGGGTTTAACCTCCGGGTTTAACCTCCGGGTACCACCTATCACCGCTATTTGGCTTTTGTGTACCATGCCCCTATAACTTTGATAACGGTGCAATGCTGAGTCTTTCTTCTGAGCTGCTTAAATAAAGAAAATCTCAGGTGCCTCTATTTGCGCCTGATTGGCACTATGATGTCAGGTCACATGATGCCACCTTCATCTGTCACTGACTACGGCCCCCTGGTGGCTGGTGGCGGTATCTGAACCCTTACAAAAAAAAAAGTATCTACTTAAAATAGAGTGCAATAAATCATGAATGTTCACATCAAAACATCATATAACTAAGAAGTGCATACTGCCTGAGCCTCCCAATCTCTTGTCACAAAACCTCTTTCATAATTTTGTTCTTTGTGTTGAATGAAGTAATCAGTCGAATCTCCTCCGCCCTGACGTTGTTGCATATGTGTGCATCTGTGTGTGTGTGTGTGTGTGTGAGTGAGAGAAAGAGAGAGAGAGAGGGAGAGAGGAGGTTCACTACACTTGTGTGCAGTGACAGGAGCTCATCACTGTCAGGCGTCTGCGAGCTGAGCTTTGATGGAAATGACTGTAACTGCAAGCTAATGTCACAGATAGATCTGTGTTGACAAGGAATGTATTCAAAGGCACAATGAGGCTCATTCTTAAACTTTTTCCCCCCTGTTTAATTGCTGGAGGAGACTTGTGAGGGCAGGTCCAGATGACTGAGGCATGATGAGTCAAATGGCTGTGGATAATTAGGTTTCCCAATAATTATGCATTACATTCCTATATGACACGGGACATGTTACTGTAGAGAGTAAAAGTGCCGAGTTGTATTATAAATACAAACACGTATTGATTCCTTGTGTTTTATTGATTTGTTAATTGATTGATTAAATGCTTGATTCATTGATCGACTGATTTAGATGCCTAGGAGATATGAGATATTTCCAGGATCTTCAAAGAGTTGATTATGTTTGAAAAGTTCTTGCATTGAGTCAGAAAGAGAGAACGCGAGAGAGAGAGAAAAGGGAAAGAAACGTGTGCATGTGTGTATGCGTGTGTGTGTGTGCGTAGTTTTAATATCTTTATGAGGACCAAATGTTCCAGAAGTACAGGAATATAGGCTAAGGTTTATTTTAAACATTATGTCAATAGGTTACCTGTGTGTGTGTGTCCATGTTTTAATCTCTTTGTGAAGAGCAAATGTCCCCACAAGGATAGAAATCACATTTTTATTTTAATTTGTGAGGACATGCTTAAGGTTATGTTTAGGTTGAGAACCGGATAGTCTTCACAAGTATAGTTATACCAACATGTATGTGTGTGTGCGAATGCTCTGCTTCCAAGGGTCTGATCACTGGAATGTGCCAGAAAATGAACTAGCCACTAGGTGGCGCATTGGTACAGAGATCTGTTCTCCTAATACACTGTGTAACTGTGTATTATCACATTAATGACTATAACCTCATGCATATCCTTCACCTAAACAATTATCAACAACGCCATACCCCGGAGCTTCAAAACACACACTTGAACCTGGTGACTAAAGCTTACACGATGAGAAAGTAACTCAGTACTAGTCAAGTAAACCAACTCTAAGCACAGCAGAGGTAGGAAGGCATGGCATGTTTATATACTCCATACTGTAGTTAGAGTCAATGCTCACTGGGACGTTCCTATACCTGACTCTTGATGCTTATTGGTCCAGTGTTTGTTATTTAATTTTTTTCAGGACCTTGTGTGTACCAGGCGTACAGGCAACCTTGTGAGACCTGTGATGCCAAGCCTAGCTGGCAGGCGATAGAAGCCACGACGGCCCCAGGGACAGACGGAGGGATAGAGGGAAAGGAGGGACGAATGGGGGTGGTTGTTTGGGGCAGGAGTCTGCAGCTGTGTTGTTGTGTTCCTGTTGACATGAAGCAGCTAAACAGTACCAGCTTGCTGGAGCTCTTAACCTCTCCTCTCCCACCCATCTAATAAAGTCCTGAAAGACTTCCTGACTTACTCATATGGCTTTGTTTAGGGTCTCAGTGAGGAGAACCATTACCAACCACACACACACACACACACACACACAGACATGTATGTATGCGCACACAAACGAATGCACTCATAAAAACACACATATGCACACAAACTAATACCTAACACATACTTTTGTAAACTACACACAAAGTGACACACACATAAACACACAGACACTGCATTAACAGACATACAAATGCCCTATCACACACACACACACACACACACACACACACACACACACACACATCCAACCCTGGCACACTACACACAATGCACATACAGTGGCGCACACACACACAAATACATATGCATACTAACACACATACACAAATAAATGCGCACACACACACACATACACATTTGCACACGTATAACATACTTTTGCCCACAGCACACATACAATGGCACACACCTGCAAATTTTTGCACACTACACACAAAAAACATACAGTGGCACATAAACACACACAACATAAACCATACATTAAAAAACACCCACACACATGTGTAGATATATGTGCACACACACAGAAACCCTGCATTAACATTCTCACACACGCATACACAGTCAAATCAATGCACACACATGTGCCAAACAACACTTGTTCACACAAGTAACATATACTTCTGCACACTACACAACACACATACAGTGACACATACACAGAAATACTGGATTAACAATTTTACACACACACACACACACACACACACTCACTTGTACACACATACCCCCCACATATGCAAACCCTTGTGCGCACACACACACACACAAACTAACACATAACGCATACTTTTGCACACAAAAAAACGCAACACACACTCACATACACTTGCATTCACATACAGAAACACACACAGACACACACCTGCATTCATTTGTACACACACACGCGCACACATCCAGGGCATAAATAAGGGTGTAAGATAAAGAGAGCTGCTGAGCAGTGTGGGTGAAAATGGGCGAGAGATTACATATTGACATTGATTAAGTGAGATAGAGGGAATGAAACCTAAAGCAGAGAGATCAGAAGAGTAGAGCAGTTTGTGAGGAAGGCCCCCTTTGCTTTGTGAACATGTAATGGCACTTCATTTTAATTTTATGGTTTGCCAGTGCTCCGCAGAGGGAAATAGTTTTCTATGTGGTTACACAGCTTGTCGACAGAATGAGAGAGGGAGAGAAGGAGAACGAGAGCGAGAGAGAGCGGGTACACGCCAAATAAAACAGCTGTGGTGGCAATTGAATTTGTATTCACAGTAAAGTAGGTTAACCCAGTTAAAAGTCAGAAATCCAATTGCAGCTGCGGATCCATGCGGCTGTGGCTCCAGATCTCCCGCCGTTCAGCTCCATTCGTTTCATTCACTCCGCTTTAAAAACATCACACACCATCAGCATGGCGATAGCTGCCGAAATCCGGAGGCATGCGAGAGGCGAGGCTCTGATGGTTTGGATTCTGCTTCATTCTCAATGAACAGTCATTTCATCGTGGGGTCTGTTACGGTACCGAAGCATCCAGAAGAACAGCTTAATCGAAGATGAGCGCTGGCTTTGTGACACTCTGCAGAAAGATTTCCAGCATTTGATTTATTGATTGCTATCATTCATTATCTTCTGCCTAATCCTCTAATCTAGTCACGGGGGGGAATGTTCCCCATGCCCATCCAGGGGAGAACGTTTTGGGCGCTGGGCAGAAACACCCAGGACGGGGCGCCAATCCATCGCTGGGTACACACTCACTCACTCACACAAACACACACTAAATGGGGCAATTTGGAGCATTCAATTTACCTCAAAATCATGTTTTGGATTCTGGGAGGAAATTGGAGAACCTGGAGGAAACCCACGCGGACACAGGGAGAACATGGAAACTCCACCCAGATTGGGATTCAAACCGGGAACCCCCAGCGCTGAGAGGCAAAGGTGCTAACCACTAAGCCACTGTGCCATTTATTTGATGTTTTAGGATTTTATCCTTCGAATGTTTAAGTAAAGGCCAATCAAACCTCTTCTCACACACCCTCACTATATAGGGGCAATTTAAGGCAGCCCATTAACCTTGAATCCACGTTTTTGGCAGGAAACCGCAAAATCTGGACCCTCACGGACACATAACATGGAAACTCCACCCCGATTGGTACTCAAACCTGGATCACCACTCAAAAGGCGGACATGTTGACCATTAGGTCACAGTGCCGGCCAAGTGGGGATCCAGGTTTTGTACTAATTCTCCAAACTATCTGATCCGCAGCATAGCATATGCCCCATGATTGAGCCCTTTCCCAGAATTACATTGCCAGTCGTATTTCTGCCTCTCCACTATAAAACTCCGGATGTATTCATGTAGTTAGCATATTGTTAAGCAGACTGTATAACTATGCTTCCGTGACTAAAATCAAAGGATAGCGAGTCTCCAAATCTATGCCAATGTTGGCAAAAATTGTTTGTGATGACATTCAGAAATATGCAACTGTTAGAAACAAACAGTTACCTGATGTTATCAGAATTTGTATTTCATTGAAGGAATTGTTTCATGTAAAGCATGTTAGGAAACAAAAGGTGGGTTGGGCTCTGTCATGCTTATTCCATGGTTTATCAGGGGGGAAATAATGGGGGTGGGGCTCATGGTTTCTCATGGTTCGGGGACTTGCTCTTTAATATGTATATATAGATGTGTGTTTTGCGCGTGGAGTGGAATAAACCAATCCGCGTGTTTACTTTAAGAGTCAGGTTTGTGCTCTTAGTTTGGCCGATTGCTATTTAAACGGCGCAGCTGCCTGGCCCCAATGCGGTGGTCCATGAGGTTCTCCATTTTACTGTGAATGCAGAACACACAGTATGGTGTAGACTATCTACATGCATTCTTTGCACAAATGCAGTGATATTTAATAGCATTCAGCATTCAATTATATGGGACACATCCCCGTGTTGATTCAACCGCAAAATAGCTATGAACGTCTGACTGTTGAATTTTCTCTTGGTTGATTTCAGTCAGTGGTGCACCTACGTTTTAGCAAAATGTACCCAAAACCACCTTATTTTGGGATAAACGGTGTTGCTATTTGAATGACGCTGGCGGAGAAGTGAAAATAGACTGTAAAATGGTATAAGACATTACGATGCGCGTTAGATGCGTCCAATGACCACAGTTGAAATAAATATAATAACATTTCCCTCAGTTATTTTGCTAGATAAATACGTTGCCTGCAGATGCATGGTTGTGGTCAGAACCCATGGTCTGCCATGATACTTGACCCTTTTGGAGCAATGTGGGTTAAAGGCCTTGCTCCAGGACCCACCGTGGACCTACTATTTATTGAAGTGGATGCATGAAAAAAACCCCACTGCATTTTAGCATTACTTAGTAAAGGGCTCTGGGAACTATATAAGTGCAACCAATTCCTCGTTTCTAACCAAGAACCATAAACTGTCTAACTTAATGGTTTTACTTTACTCTGCTGAGAGACAGAGATAAAACATGTACAGCATGTGAGCATCTGCAAATGTGCAAAAGGCCAAAAGCTGTTGTCTTGCTATGACAGCATGCGTAGATGGAGACAATGTGTGCAAGGCATTGAAAAGAAGGCTCCTCCACTATTTCTGCCTCCATGGTGGTCTTCCATAAAACTGTGCCACTGCATCTGCCAGCTCAGGGGCTTCTGTCTGCTTCATCTCGCCCTCTCTCTCTCACCCACTGGGACATGAGTGGGCACGGGCTGTATGAGCTTCTTCTGCCTTTTGCCCTAAGCCACGGCCCAGCCAGAGATGCCATCTGATAAGAGTGTGTCATAATGAAGGTCCAGCATGAGACTAAATGTGTTGTGGTAGCTGGGCGGCACACGGCGCTAATGAGTGTTCTCCGCCAGTGCTGGAGGCCTTCGTTCAGATTTGTCAGGGCATATGGCACTCGCCATGGCCACGAGGTTAACTGAAAGAGAAACACTGTACTATGCAACTTGTACATGTTTATAGAGATTTTACGAAATAATGTCAAAAAGATGAAAAATAATTAAAACAATGCAGCCTAAAACATTGGAATGCTTCTATAGTACAAAGAGTGTATTATATAAAGGTGTATTATATATAAAACAGATGAAATATGTCACTTTAATTGTGTGTTAATAATAATAATAATATGTAATGGGCTTAGTGGCTTAGTGGTTAGCACGTTCGACGCTCAGCGCTGGGGGTTCAGGTTCGAATACTGATCTGGGTCCGCTTGGGTTTCCTTCCACAGTCCAAAAACATGAATTCAAGGTAAATTGAATGCTCTAAATTACCCCGTATAGTGTGTGTTTGTGTGTGTGGCTGTGAGTGTGCCCAGCAACGGATGGGCGCCCTGTCCTGGGTGTATCTGCCCAGCGACTGAGACGTTCAGTGGATGGGCATGGGAAACCCCTCGCAACCCTAGTACAGGATTAAGCTGAAGATAATCAACAAATAATATTTAATAATTCCACTGTCCATGTTGTTTCTTTTCTTCATGATGCTTCATATAATTCCATATATTTTAAACAGAGCAGCACAGTGGTGTGGTTGTTAGTATGGCCGCTTCTCAGTGCTGGTTCGAATTCCAATTTCGGTGGCGGTTTCCATGTTCTTCCCGTGTTCGTGTGAGTTTCCTTCAGGTTCTACGGTTTCCTCCCACAGTCCAAAAACATTGATTTAAGGTGAATTGGCAGCTTAAAATCTTTAAACTGGCTGCTTCAAACCTTTATATAGTGAGGTGTGGTAGCTCAGTGGTTAGGGTGTTGGACTATCGATCAGAAGGTTGGTGGTTCAAATCCAAGGTCCACTGAAGTTACCAATGTGGGTCCTTGAGCAAGACTCTTAACCCTCATTGCTCCAGGGTTCTGTATCAACCCTGTGTTTTGACCAAATCCAAGTTGGGATACTTGTAAGTCGCTTTGGATAAAAGCGTCTGCTAAATAACTAAATGTAAATGTGTGTGTCCAGTGATGGATTGGTGCCCTATCCTAAAGTGTTGTTTAAATAGCAACCCTGTTAGTAAATATACCCCGATGGGCGTGGTTGTCCTAAAATGAGGTGTTTTCAGGTATATTTCTGGCGTAATGCTATCTTGACGATGGAAAACCCAGCGCTGACTGAAAACAACCTAGACAGACGTCAGCAATCAGATGTTCATCGCTGTCTTGGCAGTGAATCATCAACACAGACGAGGGTCCAATGCATATACATAGTCTATACTATTTATATCATATTGGTTACATTAGGCAAAGGCATGGAGGCCTATTGGTTAGCACTTGTGCTTCAAAACAGGTTCGAGCCCTGGACATGGAGTGTCCATGTTCTCTCGATGTTCCTCATTTACATTTTAAAAAACAGTGTCTTAATATGTGTGTGACTGTGCAGACAACATGACACCTGCGCAGGATGTTTCTCCACCTTTTGCATTATGAGCACTGGGATAGGCTCCAGCACCCCTGTGACCCTGTACGGGATTAGCGGCTTAGAAAGCGAACGAATGATTAGGATGACAGGCAAACAAGACAGAAGAAAAAAGTCTATTAAGTGTGTGTTACAGCTAAAGAGGTGTGGAGAATAACATGGAATAACAGTGCGTATACTCTGTAACTTCTCCAAATTAGCTTAAAGGATTGAAAATTCTTCTTTAACATACCACTGTGGGATAGACCTTTAACTGTGACTTCTCTTTTCTGGTTTTGTCAAACATTAAATAGAGGCTTGGTTGTGGAAATTAAAGCAAAATCGCATAACAAGGAATTTTAATTTGATTAATTCATTGTTGTGTTTGGATGCAGCACAGAGGAAACCGCAGCCATTTCCACGTTATTTGTTCCACTGACTAATGACAATTTCCTGCACAATAACAGCAGTATAAAAAAAGCCTCAGAGCGAAGGGAAGCCTCAAACTCCGAGACGAGGAGAAGCCAAAGGGGAGACAAATAACCTTCGCTCTAATTCGTCTGTTGGACTGCTGGTGACTGTGCAACTTGCTAACTTTTAAAGCGTCATTTGATGGAAGAATGGGAGAATGGAAGGAACATCACCGAGGCGATATATTTGCTGGCAGAACTTTTGTCACGAGTTGAAGCCTATTTGATTTAAACTATCAGATGTCGACTCCTTACATCAGCATTTGAAGGTTTTTAAACTATGAAGGCTTCGAACCGCCGTGTTCGCACTGTCTACTGTTGAATGTTACAAATGAAGCCTCCACCGGTGCAACCCGATGCACTCTCAAAAATACAACCCGCACATGAAAATCCAACTTCAGCATTGGCTTTTCACATCTCACAACTAAATATAAGTCAACTCTCTCTTTTGCTCTCTCTCTTTACCTCTCACTCTTTCCCTTCAGTGCACTTCCCCCTCCAGAGCAACTGATTGCATGCAGCTGGGGCGCATTGAGAACATTTTAATATTATGCAGAAGATTAGAGCAAACTAACTACATTATTCTCCAATTACTCTCGTTTCATCCAACTGATGTCTTTATTTCCTTCCTCCGTGCGATTAGCCTAATGCGAAAATCGCAATGCGCTTAGGACTGTTCTGATTGTTCCTGGGCCGCTTATTATGTCACCCCAGCCATTTCAGACTCATCTTTTATTGTAACTGTAAATAAAACGATTAGAGGCAGAAACAGCCGGGCTGGGGAGATTTCATTTGGGGATCTGCTTATCAACATTCTTGGAAGGTCTGGAGAGAGAGCGCAAAGCTCCGCCATGATGCTAAAGAACGCCCTCACTCCTCACCCTCCCCACCCAACACATCCCACTCCACCCCACCCCACCCCAGGATGCATAACGCCGCCAAATCTGGAACAGCACAGGAATTGCCATGCATCGCATTGACTGACAAGTAAAGTTAATTTGATCAATTTAGACTCCAGCACAAACAGACGTTCTGCTCGAACCTGAATTTAGGGTTCTCAATCGCTTTGGTTACACATGCCTAAGCTGGCTTAATGTATCTCGAAAAGCATTCAAATTATTAGGCGCACAGGTGAGTGGTGTAACCCAATGTTATGCCTGGAAGGAGGTATGATAATGTTGTATAGTGAGGTGGGGGATGAAGTCTCTTCTTTGTATAAGCTCTAAATTGTGGGTGTAGTGGGTTAACACAAAGTAAAAGGCTTGAGAAGATTTGGGAACAAGCTAACAGAGTGCCAGATCCTATACAACAAGGTCAGTTGCACTGTGCAAAACAACACACAGTGCTGAAACCTAAATTTCCTCAAAGCTTCTGGGTCAAATATGCATTGAAATCATGATCTAGGTTATGTTCACTTTTTAGAACAGATGGACAGCCTTCAAATGATTTTCCTAAAGTAAAACAGTAATACTTTACATACAGTAATATGAAAACAAGGTATTTTGGGGTCTTAAATCTGATTGGCTGAGCTATTTTTCCAGCCGTGACATTATTGACAATAACGCAAACCTCTGACCGCTTCACATTTATATCAATGCTCCAGGTTCCAAAACATCGGAAGTGAGAAAAAATGATGTCTGTAACAGTTCAGCGAAGTGAATCCTCTCTCCATTGTACAGCATCCATTACTTTCTTGCAAGCACCAAACGGCAAGATCAAAAAAAGGCTTTGAACCAAACGGTTTCAGCAAAGAAAGTGGCATTATTTTAAATCCTCTACCATTAATGGAAATGTACTGAGAAATATAAACAGAGAGCCATTTTCCAATGAACACTAAGCCAGAATAATGTTACTCAGCAACCAATGTTCACTGTACAAACGTCGCGGAAGTGTTCATTAATAATTTTGATTGAAATCAGTACATTTATGAATTAAAGCTTGCTTTATTATAGTATGTTTGTAAACATTTTATTAATGCACTAAGGGACTCGAGATTACTGTCCATTACTGTAAATAAATCACAGTAAAATGGTGTAACGACACTCCTTAAAACCTCAGACAACACACCTTAACAACATTTATTTCCCGTGATTTATTCAGGATTAAAATCAGAATGCTTTATTTATCCCTGGGAGAAATTGCAGTCATCACAAATACTCCATTTTTTTTTTTGTGTTATTACCGTACATACAGATAAATTTGGCTAAATAAGCGAACTAATTACAAAATAATACCAAAAAGTAAGAGCAAGTGGCAGTGTAAAATAAGTAATATATACTGCTCAAAAAAATAGGGAGGGAGTGGTAGCTCAGTGGTTAGGGTGTTGCTTCTGCTTGCTCTTTGGAGGTTTAGGCTTTGGACTCTGTTAAGCTGCTTTGTGACGACACACTGTTGTAAAAAGCGCTATATAAATAAATAATTACTTACTTACTTACTTACCTTACACATAAGCCTTCGACTGCCCCAAAACAGCCGCTGTTCAGAACTCGAGCAAGGTCCTCAAAACTGAGCTGTGCTGAATGACAGATGCAACTCCCTCTGTAAACCACTCGGGATAAGCTCCGGCTAAGTGCTAAAAATAAATAATTTTTAGCACTGTTTCAAATTTCAAAAGAAGCAGGTGTCAGTAGCTGAATACGATCTACTGATCAAAGGTATCAGTGTATACAGTTAAAATGTTATCTACCTGTAAACCTTCGGCCTGAACACACCAGTCATCAAAAAGATACACCGGGGGTGTGGACATAGCATTTGGCAGATCGCCGCGTTGTGTTTCCGAGTATATTTCGGCCTCTTTGTCATGGCACCATGCTCAGGTTAAGCGGCTGAAGTCCCTCTGTGAGGGAGGAGACACACACACTGATGGTTCTTCCTTCTAACATCCACCATCTTAATTACACAAGTGCTCATCATCAGCTCAGACTGATTACAGGAGAGCGAGGGGGAGCGTGTGAGCGAGCGAGAACGAGCGAGCGAGAGAGTCACTCGCAGTGATCATTATTGCTAGCGGCAGGGTTTCGCTGGGCTAGTTACACATTAGATGTCATTGAGTACGAAACAGCAGAGGTGATTTGCTAATCTTATTATAACGTGGCGCACCGGTAGCTTTATAATGCCACGCTGGATGGCTCAGAGTGAATGCCGACTTGTAAAATGGCTTTTGTTTCATTTGTAAATACAAGCACAGTTGAGAAATAATGCTCAGTTTGCCAGTAGAGCCATGAAAAGTCAGGAAAACACCTACAGCTTATTATAACCCCTTTATACTTATCTGAATACCTATTTATCATATTATTGGCTGCCATATTCATATTTATTTAAAAGCCCTGTCTAACCCTATTGGCCAACTTATTTGCCAAAAGCATGGCCATTTAGCCACAACATTAAAGGTAAACATAGGCCTCCTCTTTCATATGGTTTTACGTCTGGATATTTACTAGATCAAAGTTAACCCCAACCTGGAGTTTTCATGTTCTTCCCGTGTCCACATGGGTTTCCTTTGGGTTCTTTGGTTTCCTTCCATGGTTCAAAAACATTGATTTGAGGTAAATTGGCTGCTCAAAATTGCCCCCATATAGTGTGTGTTTGTGTGATTGAGTGACTGCCCAGTGATGGATTAGCGCTGGGCGTATCTGCAGCACGCGAAATGTTCTCCTCTAAATAGGCATCGGGGACCCAACCTCCCAGCGCGACCCTACTCCCTAATGTAGGATTCAACAGAAGATAATTAAATAAGAGAAAGACTATTGAAACCATCATAATTATTGAGATGAACATTGTGTTATTGTATGTTAAGATTCACTCCATGTTGTCAAACACTTAGTATACCAATATGAACCCAAAACCGAACAGCTTATATCCACATGGCTAACTGTCCCATTGGATGACATTACGCAGCATTTAGGCATTTGCTTGTTTTGGTGCTGTAATTCAACACAAAATCACATTTCCCTTTTTCATTGTTATGTCAACATTTAATATTCAAAAGACAAGGAAATTAAGCCCATGTTAGAAAATACCAAAGTATTCCTGATTATTGTTTCAGATTTATGGCACAGTTTTGTATGTAGTATGTAGGCAGCATTTGTACAAGAAACCCCGAGAGACCTGGGGTGATGCTGGCCTTTTTCACCCCCTGTCATGTCTGCCGCTGCTCGTGGTGATTTATCTGTAAAAGCTCACCACACACGTGTATTCCACTATATCCCTTTATTATGATTTCACTCTACTCCTTTTGGAGTCACTTGGCTGCTCGGGTCATGCTCCACCTGACAGGCATTCCAGCGTTTCACACACCGATTGCTCTGTGCGAGTGTACCTTAACAGGGCTGAACCCTTACTGAGAGACAGAGCGCCAGAGTTATGTATGCGGTAACAGAGCTGCGTGTTGCTCATCGGCGTGTGGAGAATAAGATCGAGGATGGCTATTTTTTTTCTTCTCCACACTTTCCCTTTTTTTCTCCCTGCTGCCTCCTTTTTTTTCCACAAATGTAACTGACTGGATTCTCGCTCTGGTTGTTGCCTCAAACAACTAGTTCTTACAATGTAATTACAGATTAGATTTGTACAGTACAGTAACTACAAAAAGCCATTAAGGCTAAACCCAAAGCTAGCACTGCTAAAGAAAATAAAAGTGCAGGAAGTGCTCAAAAGTGTTTTATTAAAGATGAGGTATTGCATTTTGCCAAGTCAGTATGTTTACATTGGTTAATTAGCTTAGCTACACTTATTTCACCTGCTAGCTATGTTAGCTTAGCCTAAATTGGTGGGATTTGCAGGTAAACTTCAAACTTGGGGGGGAAATTGAATGTATATGTAGTGTGTCGTCACTAAAACAATAAACTCTGAAGTGTGTGAAGGAAACTACCCAATTTGAAGTATTGACTCAGGCAGCGTTTCCACCGTAATCTTTCTAATGTTTATAATCTCATGCTCATCCACCCACACAGCTCTCCTAGTCTATTGGTTAGAATTACATGATTGGAATATTGCAGTGTATCATCTAATAGGCCACTATGTTTTGAGTAATATAAAGATCTCGAACAAACCCTCTATAGCTGTTATTAAATTTGACTACACTCTGTAAAAGCTATCGAATATTCAATCTGACAATAAATCCCCATGGCGTCGTTTATCATGGTGAGACTCAAACATGTGGGAGCCTAAAAGCAGAGCGAGATCAGTTCGACGGTACGGCGTGCGTCAGTGCACCGAGCTCGTGAGAGTGGTGGGAACAGGCCAACTATGTGTGGATTTCACAGGTAACTGGATTATGTGGGAACATAATTGATCCATTTGGGAGGGAAATGGCAGCGTAGGAGAGAGGCTTCTCCGTCGGAGATGGACTTTATAAAACAGGCGTTCGTAAATCCAACCGAGTCAATACGTCAATTTTATTACATCTTCAGGCCAGATGGGTTTTAGAGGAGCGCTATCAGTCAGGCCAGGTCTCTCTGGGTGTGTATGTGGACACGTGTGGCTAAGTGGGTTGGTGTTTGTGCTTGGACAAAAAGGTCCTAGGTGTCTATTTCGTTTGGTGTCATCATTTTATCACACGGTGGAGAACATTTAAGATTCCCGGGAGTGCTTTCAAGCCAGCGGTGGATGTCATGCTTTAGAAAAAGCTAGTACATTTACATTTGGCAGCCGGTTTTATCCAGATGCTCAGTGGAATAGTGGAATAAAGAAAGGCAGTTTCCTGTTATTGAGGTAGATTTAGGATTCGATTATAAAGAGGTTTTATTATATTACGTTATACAGTAAAACGTGCCTCTATGAATTTATTGCACAAATTGTGTTATGTAGAACCTTTATATTAATGTACAAGCCATTTATAGAGTTCTATACATAGAACCTCTGGTCCTTCACATGGGTTTAGAATCTATGTGTATTTATGTTGTGGAATTTTTTTTCCACTCAATTGATCTTTGTTTATTAATCATTTATTTTATTGATTCTATAGCCGTGTCTCATTTGTCCACTGGAATTCTTCTTGATACTTGCACAACTGTAAAATTATTAAGGTTACAAAAGTCATTTTTTAGAGAACTGTGTTATGGGACATTGACACAGTGGTATGGAATTTTATAATTTATAAGCTACTTTTTTGTTTGCCAGGGCAGGGCGCCAATCTATTGCTCACTCAATCACTCACACGACTATAGGAATTTGGCATAAATGGTTTCAATTGATCTTTATTTTTAAAAATAAAATAAATTTTACCCCCCCCCCCACCACCACACATTTGTCTGACTTGTCTTGCCTGGTCACTTACACTGTGCATCATGGTGTCAAAACACTTACTTGCACCTACAGGCATCACATCCTAAACCAGCTCCTCCCTTGAAGCTGCTTTGTTGGATTTGAACAGTCTTGGAGTTTTCCCCCATGGTTGATGTGGTGATGTCAGGTATCTGTGCTGGTCAGTGGGTCAGTCAAGTTCTTTCACATCAAAATGACCCAACGATGTTGTTACATACCTCACATTGTGCACAGGGGGACAGTTATGCTCAATTACAAAAGAGCATTCCCCAAAGTGTTTTACTTACACGCATGACTTCTGTGACAGTGGTCTTTTTAAAATCTGCTAATCGTCTTTAAAAGTCCAGATCATCCTGGATGTCAGAAGAAGAGAGAGCAAATTAATAAAATATAGGATTCTAAAATCTCTTCTGATTGAGGGCTGAACTTCAGGATATGCTCATCCTGGTTGCAGAATTCTAGAATTAACTCCAGGGCTGTGTAGGGTTCTTTATTCCTCCCTTTGAATTTGAGAAGTCTGGATTTTTAATCTATTTATGTAATTGTAGAGCCGCCACTGGCCATTTCACCGCACTATTGTCTCTCAACTATCAGGGACAGTTAAGCATCCTCTGTCATGTGTTTTTTTTTCCAGAAACAAAACAAGATTAACAGTCCTCTAATATATTCTAATTTTATTTAAACAGGAGCTCTGGTCTAATTACCTAGGCAGCGCTGTAATGCAAATCAATTATGCTGTGAGAAACTGATTCATATAATGTGCAACATTTTCTCTCTTCAGAGGAATTAATGGGGAATAAGCGACTTATTTTTTTCAGTCCAATCCCATCGCTTAGAAGTTAGCGGCCTAATTTCAGGTAGGACGGCTGGGCAAAATAGTAATAGTAGGGGGGAGAGTAAGGGATGCAATAAAAAGAAGTGTAATTACTAGGTTGTCGAACAGCGCTCGCTATTATACCAGTTCATCTCACAGTAAATAATAAGAAGTTGGTGATGCTCGCATTTTTAATTCCGCTCCTGGTTTTGTTCTGCTCACTGAATGGCATCTGCTATCAATGCTGAACAGGTGTTTGTGTGTGTGGTGTGCAGGGTTGTTTGTGTTTCGGCCCGGGCACACACACACACACACACACACACACACAAACACACACAGACACGGCTCAAACCGGCAGCCTGATTAAGGAGCCTGTAGCTGTTTTACACAGAGAACGGATGACTGCTCTGCTAGAACGCAATTACATTCACACAGACACACACATAAACACACACGTAAACACACACATGTACACAAACAAAATCCACAAGAAGAGTCACCCGAACACACGGATCAGCGACAATGCAGCGGAATTAATAACACACAATAGCATCGTTTTTCTCATTCAGGAGCAAAATGAAGCTGCTGAAGGTGTGGTGATAAGGTGTCTTTTTAACAATGAGGCGCGCTGTGCTGGTGACAGTAGCTCACTCGTTCACACTCTCTCACACACCTCACGAGAAGGCTCCGGGGTCCATCTGAAGCGGTCAATCCGCTCCTGTCAAAACACCTCCAATAGTGTGAAGCCATAGTGACCGATAATGAAACTGTGTGTGATTTAATTCATCATCAAAGCAATTAGCTCGAAGTGTCGATACGGCTTATACTGTGCACACAATTGACATCTATGAAAATGACTTGTCTATAGAATCTAGTGTTTCAACAGCTTCCATTCATTGAACATAAATTACTTATTAAATATTATGGGTAGCGCTTCTGCCTAAATTGCAAGTAGGTCCTGGGTTGGATTTCCTGGTGGGGTGTCCTGGGTCTATTATTTGGAGGCTTTGCTTATTCTCCCTGAGTCTGTGTTTGTGTGTGTGTTTGTGCCTGCACGATGGAGTGGCACTGTTGTCTAGGGCTCTTCCTGTGCAGCTGGCTGGGCATTAGCATTTCTTAGAATCTGACTAGGATTAAGCGGGTATAGAAGGAATAGAGAATATACTGAATAAAGGGTATGCACTTTCTTTCTGAGTTAATATGGTGGGAGAGTCAGGGTCCGTTGATATAGGTACGAGTGGTCTTGCATTTATAATCGCCATAACTTCTGCCATAAATGAGCTCAGAATGTGTAAGTCGAGTTTGTTCAGTTTTTGCCAAAATAGCATCAAGGATGCCAACCTCAAGTCAATACAAGCTGTTAATTCTTATAGGTCACTATTTAAAACATTCTAAATTCTTTGTCACAAACTGCTATATGTAATAACATAGTTACCAATTGTTTATTGTTTATAAACATGACTTAATGCACAAGTATATATATATATATATATACCATATATATATATATATACATGGGTTAG
>JAOUQT010000023.1:5998710-6008816 GCA_025769995.1 Xyliphius kryptos
TATAATGGATGTATTTTGTTTTATATATATGTATATACATAAGTATACACAAGTGAAACATGCAAAATAATATAAATAATGTACATTTTCAGTAGAGGTCTTATTATGATGCATAATAAAGTACATACAAAACATAATATAATAAATAATAATATAATAAAAAACTATTTTTGACAGTTCCAACCAAAACATTACATGTACATTTTATACAAAGCAACTTACAAATGAGAAAACACCACAAGTCAGTAGTATATGAAACCATAAAAAAAAAAAAAATTATCTGCTGTCATACTATTCAGTACTTTAGTCTTTAAACTTAAAATGCATAATAAAATTTAAATACCCATTTTTAAAAGTTATTATAATAATTATAATTATTGACTAGCAACAAATAATTAATAATGCAATTGTTATTTTTCATTATTTTTCATGCACCGCCTGTTAAAATTGCCCAAAAATGTATTTAAATAAAATAACAATAATATTTTGTATTATCATTATTTAAACATGAATTAGTTCTTATGTTTATGCCGGCATTGAGTTTAATACAACTTATTTTTAAATTAGTAGTTTTCATTGAATGGCACGGCATTTCTTAGAATCCCAGCTATGTTGGGCTCGACTTCAGGAATTTTTAAGCCCTTTTTGTGTGAACAATCAATCCCTCCACATCTTCCCTGCCAATGACTGACTCTTTTGCAGCAACGACAGTCCTTTGATATGTTTTTTCTTCTCACTCATACAGGCTGCCTTACAGAGGGTTGTGAAAGGCCTTTTTCGCAGATGAAGCGGGCAGAGTATGGTTATTTGTGGGACTCCTCTTCCCCCTTGTTGCGCCAATCTCATTAAATCAGCCCTTTGTTTTGCACTTTTTAAGCTCTGATCTCTGGATTAGGACGAGTCGAGAGGCCGAGACAGTTTGAAAAAGCCTGCATGCTACAAAGAGGGGGCTTGTTCCCTCGTCGCTTCAACCCCATGTATTTTTGTTCGGAGCTCATCAACTAGAGAGGGGGATAGAGAGAGAGAGTGAACAAAAAAAAAAGAACAAGGAGCAGAAAAGGTCATGTACTGGCAAGATATCGTGAGAACTTAATGAAAGTTTTATAACTCTTGAAATGTTTATGACCTCCACACTTGACAGCTTGTCCTTCAAATGGGGGACACATGGCAGGAGCCCACATGGCTCACAGCTGGACGAGTGCCAGGTAATGCAAACTGCTGCAGTGCCCCTGTAATCAACACCTGCAGAGAGCTCTAACCTCAGAACGGGCATTATCTCCGTGGCATCAGATCTTTACACACAGAACGGTGTTATCATTTCATTTTAGTACAACAAAATACATTCATTTAATTTACAATCCTGTACATAACAGTTGTGTAAATGTAATGGAGTGAGGGAGACAGAGCTATAATTATGTTTTGTTCGTACAGGGATAGGATTCAGGTTGTGGGAACTGGTGGGGGACTGCAAATACACTTTAGTCCCGCCGACCTGCATGTGATACACAATGTGTGTGTGTGTCAGTAGTATATACAGTAGATTTACCACCTATATACTATTTGTTTATTCATTTTATTTAATGTGAGATGCATTTTTAGGTTCTGAGTCTCCATGGACTCTATCTGTACTGATGTTTAGTGAGCTAGCAAGCTTTGGCGCACCAAATGTATCCGTTTGCTTTTTGTTTTTTTGGATGCCCAAAATGTATCCAAGCACCATACAGATGGTTGTGTATGTGCAGCGCTAATTTGCATGTCAGTCTGGGCAATACGTTTTATTGGACCTAAAAATCAAAGCAAGCCATGAACATAATCGCCGGCAGTGACGAAAGTCAGGTTCCTCCGTGCTTGCTTCTAAATGTCGTAAGTCACGCAACTTCTGTGCCATAGGCTCCTTTTTAAGTGAGTGTTGGGGGAGGACAAGGGCTCCTCCTAGTGTCAGCATTGTCAGTAGCTTAGGACCGGATCTGTAAGCACCTCTTTTGTTTCACGAACAATGAGGAAAAACATAAATAAAAAAAAAACACGAAAAACATGAAAAAATGCACAAAATGCATGAAAATTACCAAAAACACATGAATATCACGAAAAAAATGTGAAAACATAAAAAAGCATAAAAAAGTTCATGAATTACACAAATAACACAAAAAAACATGGCAAATGCATATAATGTATGCATGATCGACAAAACAGGATAAATGCATATATAATACGCGAAATACATAAAAAAAGGTACGAAAAACACATAAATAACATGAAAGCGTGAAAAAAGCACAAAAACCGCGAACAACACAAACACGAATGACTAAAACAAAAAACATAAAAAATGCAAAAATAACATAAACACTAAAAAACATAAAACGTATGAAAAGTCACAAAACGCTTGATAAAAACGACAAAACCCACAACAGTGAGAAAAAACGCACAAAAAAACCCCCCACAAAAAAATTTTTTGGTGGAGAGTAACGTTGTAGGTTCAATCCTATTTTGCAAACACTATCGTTTTTCGCAAGATCTGCATGTCTCTAACCTGATTCTATGTTATTTGTAATATATTTATTAAATTTCAGCGTCCAGATTCTGGGACCAAAGATGTTAAGTCATAACAGATGGAATGAGACAAGCTGTCTCACCTGCAGTTACATATCAGGTACGTCCTCACGTCATCACTTTTGCCTTATTTCTGCACGTCATCCACATTGCGCTCTTCATCCAGATCATCCATCCATAGTCTGAAGATCATCCACAGTGTGGTTGACTGACCACGCCACAGTGTGAGTCAGTAGCTTAACGAGAAACTATTGTACAAAGGTATCATCCTCACCAGCGGAAAGTAAAGGTGTTTATTAGTATTACATGTGACAGGCTTTATTGAATTACTTTTACCAGGGAGACCACTGAGAATCCATCTTCCGACACATGGAGGCCCTGCCAACAAGAAGCGAGCAGAAATCACAGCCCATCTAAAACAAATGACAGAATTCATCGCTTCGGGCCCGCTCTCTCCCTCTCTCCCTTTCTCGCTCCGTCTCGCTCCTACCTTCTGCCTCCTCACGAAACGGCTACAAAGGAAAGCCGCCGCTGTCCACAAAATATGATCAAACCCCCGGCATAATAAAATTCATAAGCATGTCTAAATACAATTTGGTAAAATGTATTTCAGGAAGAGACAATCATTTACAACTTCTGAGTGGGATTTGGAATAAGTATGTTTGTATGCAAATCCGTGTCACATTTTTATGTACTTTGCTCTTGCAGTTCATGAAGGAGCATTAGATTTATGGCATTGTGTGTACGTAATTGGGTGTGTGAGTGTATGAACATGTGCGTATGTGTGGATTGGAGGGGGGTCAGGCAGAAGAGTGAGGATTTACATCAAGACCTTTCAAAGCTTTAACTAGAGAAGGAGATATGTTTTCACGCCTGTGACTCCCAAAAGCAATCCTATTGGGTTTAAGGACAGGGGCCAATGCCGTCCTGATGCAGACATTGGAAGCCTTCGCCAGCTCCTGTGATCAAACATATTTTCTTGGCATTAACCACCTCCCTCAAAGGGCCAAAGAAACAAAAGAGCAATAGCAGCACCCGTACCAGAATCACCCCACAGCCACATTTCTTTAAACTGAACTACATGTTTGTATTTCATACATACACTCCTGAAAAGGAAAGAAGGGAAATAATAAAGAACTGAACCCCAAACTGTTAAATATTACACTATTTAAGGCCAAATTATTGGTCCGAACATTATCAAGAACTTTTAAAATTCCAATATGTGACACCATTTAACGGCTATAATACATAAAAGGTAAAGGTTAACTAGCAAAAAATTAAAATGTACCATGTGAATGTTACAGGTGCCACGGGCACCTGAGTAATTTAAGTTTATTACCTTCGTTTAGTGTCCTTGTTTAGCGTTTATTGGGTTTGTAATTCTATTGGTTCGTTTTTGTCATGTGATCGTTTCCCTCATGTATTTAGTTCTGTGTTTCCCAGTCATTCGTGTACGTCCTCGTTTTGTGTCACCCCGCTGTTGCGTTTGCCTCTGTGTTTTTGCTCTTTGGTTTTTTGTGAATAAATTCCCCCCGCTTCACTCTGTGGTTTTGCCTGGCTCCCTTCGGCGCGTTAAGGCGCTTCGGTGCTGCGCATTTCTATGCGCAGCCGAGTTCCTGAGAGGTGAGCGGAGCGTGACAGTGAATCTTTAGGATTCTGCCATTTTTAAAGGTTTCCAAAAAATTTTGACTTGATATTCGGTTAAGCTGCTGTTTGGTCATCAAATGTATTATTCTGACCCCCTACACTTCCCAAAATCCAAAAAATCCCCAGTTTCTCATTCATAAAACTGCCAGGGCACTGCACCACTGGACAGAACCTGGATTTCTATTGGACAAGTGGGCAATGGCCACCTGAACGTGTGGCATACTGGCAAGCACATCCATCTCGAAGCACTGGGGATCCAGGTTTGAATCCCAATCCAGATGGAGTTTCAAGATCTCCATGTGGCCGTCTGGGTTTTCTCCGGTTCTCTGGTTTCCTCTTACGATCCAAAATATGGATTTAAGTTGAATTGTATGCTCTAAATGGTTCCTATATAGTGTGTGTGTGTGTGTGTCTAATGATGTTTTGGCACTCTGTCCTGGGTGTACATGTTCAGCGCCTGAAATGTTCTCCCCTGGATGGACATGGGGAACCTGGACATTGATGATATCTTTCTCTTTTGATGCCGCCAAGCTGCTCAAGGAGGATGAGTCCCCCACCAACCCTTGGTCCTTACAAAGTTTCTTTCTTAAAATGCATCATCACCAGTGAGTTAATTTTTTTTTATTGCCATCTGCACGTCATCTTATCCTTTGATGGTTCATACTTTTATCACGGTAATGTTGCTAAAAAGCCCTAAATAAATAAAATTTAACTATTTAAAAGTATATTAGGGCACGTATTTGTTGAATTCGTTCTAATTGCCTGACAGTTATTAGTTGTTGGGACCATTATAAGCTTAAAATTTTGCATATTTTTGTCTCATATGGTTTTAAGTAACTGTTTATTAGCTTTCTGTGTTTTTTTAGCGATGACAATAAAAAAAAAAAAAATTGGAGAAAAGCTCTATATTCAATGGACAGAGTGGGTCAGAGGTGATGGCTGTATAGTGGTTTTTAGTTTTACGTCCCGTTTTACAGACAAACTTTTTGCAAAACCTTATCAAACCTGCTAATAAATGTGTAATGAAATGTGAACGGCGCTCTGTGCAGGTTCTTAAGAAAATTGCCCCAGCGACTATTTTTACAAATGTCTTTAAGTCTTGTAATGTAAACTTTCAGAGTTAAAAGTTGTAAAATGGGATTTACAAACTCACTTATTACCAATAAAGGAGGGCAGGACACCTGCCTCTTGCTCTTTGAGCTGTGAACCGGCGAGCAGAACATGTCTGGGATTCGGTTCCCCTTTCGCCGAAGAGCCGTTTCCCTCAATGTGGTATGAATTTGGATGTCTGCGACAGTGGCCTCCATCTTTTCCCCATGACCCTACGCTGGTAGCTTTGGAAGGGGAGTTCAAAGGCGCTTCCCGCTGCTCACATAAACCTCCCTCAATTGGCGCAGAGAGGAAACTCAATTTGCAGGAGGCTGCGGCGTGGACCTTTTATAAGGGACTTTTAGTCATTAGGGCCAGAGCGCAGGCTAAGCTCAAAGAGAGGGGCGAGTCTGCAGGAGGCTCGACTACTTTTGCCTAAACTTTCCTAATGAGAGGGGGAACCGGGCGTAGGGGTGGAGGAGGAGGAGGAAAGGTAGAGTTTCTGCATGCTTAAGCAGTCTGTCTCATGCTCTCCATGGCAAGTGGGCCACATTTGAACCCCTCGTCCATGAAAACATGCTTAGGCACTGTAATCCTATCATGTTTTGCATATAGCCGTCTTCAGGCGTGGCTGCGGCGGAAAAACAGCCAAAAGATGCTGAATCAAATTAAATACTGTGTTTCTCGACAGTGTTTCTGCTTAAAAACAGTGGACTGCAGCAGCAAGCGGCGCTACCCTTCTCTATGAATTTAGGAAATCTACTTTAAGCCTGTCAGAGGAGGTTTATTTCAAATGGATTTAAAGGGAGAAAGGAGAAAATGATGACAATTACACACAGACATGCGCGCGCACACACATACGCACACAAAGTATAAAATAGTGCAAAGGATTGTAGCTAGAAAAAAAATACACCTAATTTTGATTTATCTATCACACAATTAAAAACAAGTTGACTTAAAGTAACACAAATTTGTATTTATATCAGAAATGGCATCATATTTACTTGCAGTCCACCACACACCCACACAATCCCACATACACACAGATAAAGACACACGTGGGGATGCACACACATGGAGACATACACACATGTGGAGACACACATACACCTAGATGGATACACACACAACAAATAAACATAGGCAACTGTGTTCATGCACAATCCTAAATACACACAGATGGAGACCTATACACAGATGGACACACACACACACAACTGTGCACATGCACAATCCTGCATACACACATGGAAACACAATCCTGCATACACACATGGAAACACACACTCACATTTTCACACAGATAGAGGCTTACACAGAGATACACACACACGCACACACACACACATGAAGACCGACAACTGTGCACATGCACACTCACACATACAGATGGAGACACACAAACATATAGACAGAAGACTGTGCACATGCTCAATCTCACATACACACAGATGGACACACACACACACATACAGACAACTGTGCTCATACACAATCCCATATTCACACTGATGGAAACATACACACAGATGTATACACACACATATAGACAGACAACATGCTCATGCTCAATCCCACATACACACAGATGGCGACATATACACACACGCACACACACACAAACACACACACACACACACACACACGAAGAGACCCGCACACACAGATGCACACACACACACACACACACACACACATTCACACAGATGGAGAGATACACACACACACACAAACAGACAGACAACATTGCACATGCACAATCACATATACACACATTTGGAGACCTACACAGAGATGAAGACAAACACACTCACACATACCGCACATACACACAGATAGAGACACACAGACATACACACAGACGACGACACGCACATATAGACAGACAGCTCTGCACATGCACAATACCACATACACAAATATAAAGACATACACACACATACACAGAGACAGACAACTGTGCACATGCTTAATCCCATGTACACACAAATGAAGACACAGATGAAGACATACAAGCACATCCTGTACACGCAGATGAACACAAACACAAAATTACACATACATATATTGACAACTGCACATCCTCCCCACACAAAATGTATACACTCAGATGGAGACACACACACAAACATTAGTATATGGTATATGTTCAGTGTCAACTTTGAATTAAACTCGACTTATTGATTTATTGATTAATTTCTTTGGGGGAAGACAAAATGTAAGTGGTGCTTTATTTTCTGAAGTGAATAATCACAGTCTATGTGAGGCTGGGGGTCGGGTGTGTGTGGGGGGAGGGGGGGATAAAGGAGAAAAAAAACGGCTGGGACAACTTTCAGCAAAACATGACATGTGAATGAGAACTCTGTCTCATTTGCATATGCTGACATTTTGCAGGAAATATTTCAATGCTGGTGGAGACTTAATGAAATCCTGCCAGTAGTCCGTTATGGAATAATATTTCCATAAAGGTAACCTATCCATATCCCCCTTCTTTCCCGCCGTCCGCTCTTGCCACATTCGCTTTGTCTGCAAGATTATTTTTCTTCTGTTTCCTCATATTTGTCAGGCCTCACGCTGATGTGCCGAGCTGCTCCGTCTCTTACACAGGCTGCATTCGCACCACTAAGGAAAATTTGTTAGTGTTGACACCTGGCAACCCATCGGGAATTCACGTCATTATCAGCCAATGTCCAAGAACATCAGACATTATTAACTGTCATTAATCTGCAATATGGGTCTAGGTACAATGAGGGGAACACAAGCAAGAGAGACGTAGACCTGAAGCACGAGAACCTGGGTGATAAAATTATAAAAATAATCAATTGATCATAAAACACAGAAAGAACAAATATTAGTCAATGGAAAGCTTCTGTTAAAGGTGGTTTTATATAATTAGATTAAAAGTCCAATACGCAATATTTACTAATCAATTTTTGTGATTTGATATATAACTATAGAATTAATTGTACGAAATCAAAATCATTTTTAATGCAAAGGTTAATATTTACGGTGAACTTTAAACTAAAATAGCGATTATAAATTCCATTAAATTTAACTCAATTTTTTTTACATGAACTTTCTTTTAAAAAATCATAGTTTTATATTTTGCATTATTTATTTCATATTTTTTCTACAGTCACCATGTGCTCATGTAACACACAGATAAATGTAGCAGTATAAATATAAACACAGTGCAAATTAATACAACTAAAAAATATTTTTTTTTAAATTAAATAAAAAAAAAAAAGTATCATCCCACAGTCCAAACACATAGATTTAAGGTAAGTTGTTTGCTCTAAATTGCCCCTATTTATATTGCCCCTATATAGTGTGTGTGGGTGGGTGCCAATCCATTGCTGGGCACACACTCACTCACTTACACAAACATTAGTGGGGTAATTTAAATAATGGCAATTTGAAAACATGTTTTTGGACTAAAGAAGGACACTGACAAACGGAGAAAAGCGCACTCGGACATGAGGAGAACATGCAAATTCCACTCAGATAGGGATATGACCTGGATCCCCAGCGCTAAGACGAGGGTTTAATAACCACTAATACCACCATACTGCACAGTTAGAAAAAATATAATAATTGTTATATATATATATATAAAAAAAATGAGTTTAGAATTCATTAGTGCATCATTTGTTCAGTTTTGTCATTCTAATCTTAAATTGATAAAGAACCTCAAAAACACAAACGACCCAAGTACCTCATCGTATGCAAATACATGTGAAGATGCTCAACCAAAGACAAAGAAATCTAAAAACAATATAAACACCTGAAATCTGCGAGCGTAATTACGTCAGTACATCATCACGGCGCCATCTCACGAGAGGGTCTAATGAAACAAAGATCGGAGCATATGCATTTCAGATTTAATAAAGCTCAGTCCATTTGCACGTGTGTTAAACATTCCTCTGAATCCGCCTCAAAATTATCAGCTACAATAGTTTACTTCATTCTCATAAGTATCAAACTCTATGTCATTTATTATGGAATAAGTGCATGCAATAATAGACAAAATCAAGTTAAGTGAGCGGGGATGTGTGATTACAATACATTTGCATGGAGATTCAATGCCTTGGTGAAAAACTCCATCTAGAATATTGCGGCGGTACAGAAAAGAAAGAAGCCAACCTCGAATTCAATTACCATGAGGCTAAGAATAATCATAATGTTATTGGAAACTCAATTATGGAGGCAACCCAGGCCTAAACATTTGCTGAACTTAGCCGAGGCAAGCCGGCCTTGAATTCATCAACAATGGATTATCACAATACTCCATGTTCACTTTGATAGTGGCCAAAGACAAACCCACATCAGCAGTGCGGGCTGGTGCTTTGAATGTGTATTATTCATGAACAGCTTTCTGATCTATTATAAATACAAAACTGACTCTGCTCCCACGGCTCAAGGCAAAAAGCCACAGACAGAATTAATTTTATTATATACACATGCATGATAAGTCTGGAATTCAGTCAAAAGCCAGAGTTGTTTTTTTTTTTCCTAATGTGAGATTTATTGCACTGATAGGTGTTTTGATGATGATGATGATGATGATGTTAATTATTATTTTTATTATAATTATTATAGTTATGGTTTTTGGGATATTGTTTCGTTATTATTATTATTATCTCATTATCTTCCACTTAATCCTATTCTAGAGATTAAAGTTGCGAAGGGTTGGTTCACCATCCCCACCAAGACGAGAATGTTTTTGGCGCAGGGCAAATACACTTGGGCCTGGGCGCCGATTTATTGCTGGGGACACACTGACATACAGACACACTATATATTCAATCGATCATTCATTA
>JAOUQT010000023.1:6054736-6076271 GCA_025769995.1 Xyliphius kryptos
GATTCCCAGTTTGAAACTGAATCTGGGTGGAGTTTCTATGTTCTCCCCGTGTCTGTGTGGGTTTCCTCCGGGTTCTCTGGTTCCCTCCCACAGTCCAAAAACATGGATTTTAGGTACAATGACTCTTCAGGTACAATAATTTTCCTTACATAGTCTGTGAGTGTGTGCCCAGCGATAGATTGGCACCCTGTCTAGAGTGTATTTGCACAGCACCCAAATCGTTCACCCAAGGGAAACCCCCCTGCAAATATACTAACATTTCTGTATTAAAGATTGTTACTGTTTCAGTTATTGGCAGATACTTTTAAATTATTATTATTCATATTTTTATTTAATTTGGTAATTATCCCCAAGTTCTTGTTTAAAGTTTTGTTGTCCTTTAATAAATTGTCCATTAAATCGCCAATCCAACGCTGGGCACACACTCACTCACTCACACTATACAGGGCAATTTAGAGGATTCAATTTACCTGGAATCCATGTTTTTCGACTGTGGGAGGAAAACCCACGCAGACACAGGGAGGACATGGAAACTCCTCCCAGATCGGGATTCAAGCCACCGTGCCACCCTTGATCCCAAACTTAATAATAAAAAAAAGACTTATATTTAAAATTCATTTTTAATCAATAATCACTTAGAATTCATGTATACTCTTAATTTAATATTGTGATATTATTGATCAGCCTATTATAGGTTTATACTTAATAAAATAACACAAAACATATTTGTTTCATGAATTATAATAATAATATTTTTTTTTATATTTAATAATGCAAACTAACATTTCGAAAATGAAAAAACATTTCCTCTTAAACAGTGTCGAACTGCAGTACCTACACTGTACGGCAGATGGAGGCAGAGGAACATTATTTTATATAATTCAAAGGTTTTCCTCCGAGTTCGCCAGTTTCCTCCCACATTCAAAAACATGGATTCAAAATAAATTGAATGCTGTAAATTGCCCTGTATAGTGTGTGTGTGTGTGTGTGTGTGTGTGTGTATGTGTGTGTGTGAATGGGTGAGTGAGTGTGTGCCCAGCTATATATTGGCACCCTGTCCTGGGTGCATCTGCTGGATGGGCATGGGGAACCCCACCGCGTCCCTAGTAGAGGAATAAGCCGAAGATAATGGATGGATAAACGGTTGCCAGGTTTGTAATATTTCATCCTAAGCCTTCAGAATGAATCTTGCACCCTGTAGCATTAAATAAGTGTAGATTAACCAATCAGATTTTGAGTTCTCAATATCAGAGCCTTCTTGAAGGCCTACGCTATGTCAGTATATTTACACTCTCTGATTGGAGAGTACTTTTGATGAGCAGACATTTTTAGCCAATTAAAGCTCATTACAGAAACACAACTGGACCTTCAGCTTCGATGGAAACAGAAAAGGACTTCTTGATGGAACTAATAATACTGTTTTTCAGAAGAAAATGAGGATCCAGTTTGTACAAATAATCAGGATTTGTGGTGAGTGATATTTTCCTAAATTTATCCATTCATTATCTTCCGGTTATTCCATTATGAGGGTCGCGGTGGGGTTCCCCATGCCCATCCAGGGGAGAACATCTCAGGCGCTGGGCAGATACACCCAGGACAGGGCGCCAATCCATAGCTGGGTACACACACAGTCACACACACATACACACTATACAGGGCAATTTGAAGCATGTTTATGGAATGTGGAAGGAAACCGGAGAACCCGGAGGAAACCCACGCAGACATGGGGAGAACATGCAAACTCCGCCCAGATGGTGATTCAAACCGGGAATCCGGTCCTTCCAGGAAAGCAGACCTTTAGAGCCATCAAGCCCAACATTTAACTGATCATTAACCCAAACACAGTGATGCTATACTGTTCATGTTTGACATTTTTTCATCTAATTATTTAAAATCTAAATTTATATATTCAGAAAATTGCAATTTTAAAATTAATTTAATTGAATGATTTTTAATCAAATGTTATTAAACAGGTTTTCAATCAAATGTTTTAGAAGGGTTTCGACCGCATGTTGACCTGAATGTTCCAGATCCCTGATGTTAATACAAATTAGATACAATTTATAATCGCATACACTTTGTATCTTCTTTTTGTAACAATTCTGTCCTTATATAGTTCTATATGGTCTTAACCGGACGTGTTCCCATGAAAGCAAGGGCGACTTCAGTTCTTAGTTAATGACCTAATCCTCCGGGTGTCTGTGTGATTAACACTTGTTCAATTGGCCAAAATGTTGGCCCACACCTATCGGACGGCTAAACTTGTTTGAGGACCGCCTTTGTTGTTGGTATCAATATAATGACTTGCAATTCTAAATAAATCTATCTTTTTATGAACTGCAACTGCATCGGTGTGGTTGTCTTTTATTCCATAACGTGTTTGCATTTAGTCACAGTTAGTGTAATAGTTACTTACAGTTAGTTTGTCATCTGACCAGGGGACCACAGAGCTAACATTAATTACCAGCAAATGTATAAGATAAAAATGCAAATCGATGAATTGCGCAAATAAATATACAAAATCCAGATTCAAATACTCATGTAAGCTTTTCAGCTCCATTGTAATAAACCAACCCTGTGCTCTGATTTTTGCGTTTTGCCTTTTCAGCAGTGCAACTGGTGAAACTACCAAACAGGGTTTGGTAGCTCAGTGGTTTAGGTGTTGGGTTAACAATCTAAGGGTTGAGGGTTCAAATCCTAGCTCCACTGAAGTTACTGATGTGGGTCCTTGAGCAAGACCCTTAACCCTCATTGCTCCAGGGATTCTGTACCCTGTGTTCTAACCCCAATTATTAATTGGGATACTTGTAAGTCGCTTTGGATAAAAGCGTCTGCTAAATGACCAAATGTAAATGCAACTACCTGGATTCAATGTGCTGGTCCATGAGGTTCTCCATTTTACCATGGAGAACACACAGTGTAGTGTAGACTATGTACACGTGTTGGACATGCGTTGAGTATTTAACGCAAAGAAAGCAATAAACATATGACTGTTGATTTCTGTAAAGGTTTTTTTTACAGTCAGCAGTGTAGCTGTGTTTTCCATCGCCAAGATAACAGTACGCCAAAAATGTCCCTGAACACACCTTACAGGGTCGTATATTCACAAGCACCATTGTTATTTAAAGAACGCAGATGGAAGGTATGGAAAACCCTGTTGGCATGGTGGAAGATGGGGCTCTAACACTGATTTTGGAAAAACATTAAACATTCCCAGCAGTGTGTGGTTCTCGTAGACAGCGAATCTGTTTATTAATGCTGTTCAGCTTCAGCACACTGGCTTTCTAATGTCTTACATTCAACTTTTATTAATGTCAAGTACTAAGAAATGCTGAAACCTTGACCTTTTCTATTGATGCCATCAACCAAGCAAAGGAAGCAAGAGAGGGAGGTAGTAAAGAGAGACAGTCCCGGGCCACGCTTCGGGATAAATGCATCTTCGGGATTAAACCCAGCTTTGCATCATCCAACTCGGAGTGATCCAAATATGATAAAAGTACTATCATTACAGGGCCTACTCATCTGCTGCTGTTTCTCTCTTTAGCCTAATTCTACCTTCCATCTGTGTGCTCGTTGGGCTAATTAAATCTTTCTTCTCCTTCTCTCTCCCTCTCTCTTTCTCTCTTCTAGTCATCAGGATGACAAATAATGCAATGCAGTTTTGGCACATTATTATGTATGAAATGTGAGGAATAATGTATTCCACTCGGCTGAATATCTGTAGACTTGCGTGTAATGAACACAACAGTAAATTCCACATTGTGAGCACCCGTGTGTGTGTGTGTGTTTGTGTGAGAGAAAGTTCCTCACCAGTCTCTTACTTTTTTACCCATCTTTTAAAAAAAAAAAAAAAGTGTTGACCTTCATGATCGCCCACCTACGGTCGGCATGTGCGAGTGTCGACGGCGAGGCAGGGAGAGAACGCAGCTCCGCTGAATTGTCTGAGCTACTGGTTCTGTCCCGTTTGGCTTTAATTTGCAATGGGGAAAAAATAATTAGAATCTCACTTTTGTGAAGAGTGGAGTGAAAATGTAAACAATGCTTCCCTGCGGGCGAGTGCTTTATCACACTGACAGGTGTATTTGAATGAGTCTGTGTGGCGGACAGCCTGGGTTATTTATGTGGTAGTGGCACATGGCAAGTTTGGTTCCGTTTGATATGATAGAGCGTGCAGCTGAGGAAGGAATGGACCGTCGATCTACGGCTGATCGGCGGGACGGACGGACAGAGCCAGCTGTTGACCGCGGCTGCCAAAGCTCACAAACAGAAACGGCTTAAAGATGCATTCAAACATTGTGAAGAACATGTGCTTTACATGGCAGTTGGTTTAAATTAAATCTATTTTAGCTGTTCAAATCAATTAAACCCAACCCGACTTTATTTAAAGAGTGTATAACAATAGAACTTTGGGTAATCCGACCTTCATAATGAAGCATACATTTGTCTTGGTCGTTGTGGCTGGCACCCTTCCGCTCTGGTGTTCCATGTTCAAATATCGATCTGGGTGGAGTATCCATGTTCTCCTCGTGTCCTTGTAGGTTTTCTCTGGGTTTTCTTGTCCACCCACAGTCAAAAAACATGAATTTAAGGTGAATTGGTTGCTTCTAAATTGCCCATATGTGCGTATGTTCCCAGCGATAGGTTGGCGCCCCATTCCTGGGTTTATCTGCCCAGCACCTGAAAGGTTGTTCCCTGTAGGCCATAAGGAACTCTCCCCTACGACCCTAGGAAAGGATTAAGCGGGAGGTAATGAATGATATAAGTGCAGTGGGGCATGTCTACCTCTGGGTGTAGTTCCCATGTTGTCCTCTTATCCACAATATTTTTTATCTGGGTTTACCAGGTTCCTCCCATAGTTTAAAAAGATTGATTTAAGGTGAATTGACTGCTACTGGGCGGCACGGTGGCTCAGTGGTTGGCACGTTGGCCTCTCAGTGCTGGGGATTCCCGGTTCGAATCCCAATCTGGGTGGAGTTTCCATGTTCTCCCTGTGTGGGTTTTCTCCGGGTTCTCCGGTTTCCTCCCACATCCCAAAAAAAAATTGCCCTGAATTGCCCTGTATAGTGTGTGTATGAGTGTGTGTGTGCACAGCAATGGATTGGAGCCCTGTCCTGGGTTTATCTGCCCAGCGCCCGAGATGTTCTCCCCTGGATGGGCATGAGGAACCCCCTCGCGACCCTCATAAAGAAATAAGCGGAAGATAATGAATAAATAACTGCTATTGCACTTACTGTATGTTTTGTGTGTGTGTGTGTGTGTGTGTGTGTGTGTGTGTGTGTGTGTGTGTGTGTGTGTGAGGGAATGATTGGTGCCCTCACCTGGGTGTATCTGCCAAGCATCTGAAAAAAAGTGGTAGTGGAGTGGTAGTTCCATGGTTAGGGTATTGGGCTATTTTTAGTTTCAATCCCATGTCTACTGAAATTACCACTGTGGGTCCTTGAGCAAGACCCTTAACCCTCATTGCTCCAGTGGTGTTGAATGACCCTATGTTCTGACCTCAACCAAGGTGGGAAACGTGTGTCGCTTTGGATGAAAGCATCTGCTAAATGACCAAATGTAATATAAGTTCTCCCCTGGATGGGCAATTGGGATCCCCCCATGACCCTAATAGGATTAAGCATAAGATAATGCGATGGGATGAATAACACTCATACAGTGTTATACAGGGTTACGTGGGGTGTAGTGGTTAACACATCAGCTTCTCAGCACTGGGCATTCTAGTTCGAATCCCGATCTTGGTGAAGTTACTTCTGTAACCATGTCTATTTTGCAGATTGCTTTGCTAATCACAGTTTGGCTTTGTGTACAAAGGAGTCTGATATTGCATTTCATTAGAAAGAGCAAATATTACAAAGAGTTACTGTTCCAGACCTGCAGAAACTGAATCAGCCCTGATTTAAAAATGAGGTTTGATACACACAGGTCATTGTCCTTCCACTTAAATACGTAAGATCTGATGGAATCAATTGAAGCTGTTTCATTAAGGAATTCAGATATACACCTGTGAGACTGTATAGAGCAGAGTGTAAAATTACACATTAAGAATTCGAGGATTATCTTATCAATGCATCTGCATAATTTTCCGTTACTAATCAGCTTTTGGAAATACCTAATAAAATCCATTTTATCCATAAACGACTTTATAAAGCAATACTGCACACGGAATTAAATGCATCTGATGCTAAGGAGATTTGTTGAAGGTTTGTTGATCTCGAGTGTTTGCGGGCTCAATACTTTACGCTTGATCTCATTAGCATGCATTGTGGGAAAGGCTTTGCATGGTGTTTACGGACTGCGAGGGCATTAAATAAAAACCAGGGACAAGAGACAGAAAGCACACGTAAAGATTTGCTCCATGATCAAACACGCATATATTTATATACAAGAGACCAGTCAAAAAGTTTGAATACACCCCATTTTAGCTCTACTTATTTTCCTCATCAGTTCCACTTACCATAAAGATGGACTTTGTAGTTCTACAATTTGTAGTTCCATATCTGTTTGTGGACTATAAAACATACTGTCTTAGTGTTCTCTAATGGTCAGGACCCCAATTGTACCACCACAGGTATTATTTGGTTTGTGCATTAGTCTTATCCCAGCAGTGTCACTGAGGTGTTTAAATGACACTACAGCAGCACTGCTGCACTAAAACACAGCATCAGTGTCACTGCAGAACTGATAATAACACAGCATCCAAATTATACCTCTTCCACGTTGTCCTCTTCTGTGATGCTTCATTTCAATAGAGAATGGGGAACCAACAAGGGACTAACAAGCAAAGACAACTGTATGTACTACAGTCTGTATTTGGAAAACTACAAAGTCCATTTAAAATCAAAGTTTATTTGTCACATGCATAGTTATATACTCTACACCTAGCAAATACTTTGACAACTGTCACCACATGTTAAGTCTTACCATTGTAAGTAAAGAAAATGTGAAGAAAAAGAGAGACTGGGGTGTATCCAAACTTTCAATTGATGCTGTATATTTTGATGTACTGTAGATAGATTATTTTGAGTTGGCGCTTGGTGTGAACCTGGTGTGTTTTGGAACATGTGGCATGTTTGTAGCATTGCCACCAGATGTGAACCAGATGGGCGTGGTGACCCAGTGTTTAGGATGTAGGGCTATAAATCTAAAGGTTGGGGGTTTAAATCGCTAATTTACTGAAGTTACCAATGTGGACCCTTAAGCAAGGCCCTTAACCCTCATTGCTTCAGGGTGGTGTATTATGACCCTTTAATTAAGTCGCTGTGGATCAAAGCATCTGCAAAATGATGTATCCATCAATCAATACATTATCTTCCACATAATCATTTACTATGTATGTTTGTGTGGTCACAAAATGATGTAATGTAACCTATATATGGGGGGTGTGGTAGCTCAGTGGTTAAGGTGTTGGGCTAGCAATCTAAGGGTCGTGGGTTTGAATCCCAGGTCCACTGAAATTACCACTGTGGTACCTTGAGCAAGACCCCTAATACTCATTGCTCCAGGAATTCTGTATGTAACCCTTTGTTCTGACCCCAACTATTAAGTGGGATGCTTGTAATTTGCTTTGGATAAAAGCGTCTGCTAAATGGCCAAATATATCTGTTGTGGAGATTGTGGAGGGCCACGCCATAACATTGGGCCATATATAATCCAGTTCCATACATTAGCTAGCACTGGCCCACGTCCGCATGCTGGATATCTGAATATGGATTTAATGTAAAAGAAGTTATTATAAATAATGGTGCATCAGACTTTAATTGATGGTTGTGTTAGAGCTTATACTGTATGTAGTATGCAGATTTCTGAAGTTATTAATCTTAAATCCAAGCTGTGATTAAACCTTCAGAATTATGATAATTCCAGGGTCTTTTATCCTGTTCTGAAAACTAATATACAGTAATATACAGGATTCGGCTTAAAACACAAACTTCCTCTTGATCTTAATGATGTTTGGATAAGACTTTAATACAAAAGAAGCTTTCAATGCAATGGAATGCTTCTCGGTATCAGATTAAAGCACTTGTAATGTTAAATAGTGTTATCTAAAGATGATGCTAAAGATAGCCGGCTGTATTAACACCTCTCGATGGAGAAAGAAATATAAACCGCAAACAGATATTCGTCTCTACGCACTCATTTGCCCTGCACACTTCTGAAAAATGTTCTCTCATCTGCTGACAGACCAATTTGTTTCCTCTGTTCCACATTAGGTAAAGGAGAAGGGGGTTTAGGCCCTGTGAACATGTGGACCCAATTGAGCAGATTCCAGCTGCATTTGTTTTGACAGCTGACTCGGCGAGCAACATATTAGGGCTAAATTAAATGAAAAGTCCATCCCTGGTGTGACTACAGAATAAAGCCTGTCTGTCTGCCCTGCATTTAAAACAGAGGCGCTTCCTCTTATATTGGACAAATCTGGTCTGCGATAATAATAATGTCTGGGGGTCAGCTTGGAGTTATTTTAAAAAATCAGCATTGACATTCCCACGATTAAAATACTTAGTTGATGTTTTGCATTCTAATTTATAAAGTATGATTGTGAAACATATGAAATAAAATCAGAGCCCCTTACATGGCACAGCTGTCTAAAGTTGTGCTACTGGTCCGAGTGGAGGATTCACATGTTGGACTGGACGTCCCTGATGGATAAGAGTCCTAATTAAGATTATCCAATTCTGCAACAGTGACCTCAACTGGCTGCTTTAGCTTTCGAACTGCACATTTTTCTGTATACCTGGCCTTCCTGCTGCTGGGATGGTGTAAGAGAAGTGGTTAATTATGCATTGTAAAGATCAACACATTTGATTGGACATTGCTGATGGACATTAAGCCTTATTAACATTCTCTAATTATATAACAGTGACCTTAACTGACTGCTTTGGCCCCAGAACAGCACATTTCTGTGTATTCCCGACATTCCTGCCACCAGGATGGTGTAAAAGATGTGGATAATTATGCATTGTGAGGCTGGGTGGATGATCCACATGTTGGAATGGACATTACTGATGGGTAAGAGGCCTAATTAAGATTTTCCAATTCTAAAGCAGTGCCCTCATCTGGCTGCTTTAGCATTAGAACAGCACATTTCTGTGTATTCCTAACATTCTTGCTGCTGGGATGGTGTATAAGATGTGGCCAAGTGTGCATTGTGATGCCTGGTGGAGGATTCACATGTTGGATTGCACATCCCTGCTGGATGGGAGGCCTTATTTAGATTCTCCAACATTGCAACAGTGACCTCAACTGGCTGCTTTAGCATTAAAACAGCAGATTTTCATGTATATTTGACATTCCTGCTGCTGGGATGGCATATAAGATGTTGTTATTTATGAATTTGGGATGCTGGGTGGAGGATCTACATGTTGGACTGGACATCCTTCATGGATGAGAGGCCTAAATGAGATTCTCCAATTTTGCAACAGTGACCTCAACTGCTGCCTCAGAAAAGCACATGTCTGTGTATCCCAGACATTCCTGCTGCTGGGATGGTGTATGAGCTGTGGTTAATTATGCATTGTGAGCAGAGGCTGGGGAGAGGAGCGGCAGGGGTTGTTGGAGTGGTAGCAGGAGGGGCATTGTGGTAATACGACAAGCATGGGAGGGGTTGTAATAGAAAAGGTGGCAGAAAACAGCATTGAGCTGGGGTGTGGTGGGATGGGCAGCGGTGGAGAGGCAGTGTATAAGGAGGCAGCATTGTAGGGTCAGTTGTTAGAAAACTGCCATTGGACGAAACTGCAGAGGTAGGAGGGGCAGTTGTGGAAGGTCGGGGGTGGGGGATTACTGAAATAAACGATAAGTGGAACAGTTGGAATGAATTTGACCAGTCATTACCTTTATATCCGCTCATTTTGATCAACGTCCTAGAAAAGTGAGGCCTATCCCAGTGCTGATGGCACGCAAAGCCCTTGACAGGTCGTATGATAAATCTTTAACTCCACCTCATCTCTCTCCTTCATCACTTCAGTATGTTCTCCGCAGCACTAATAAGCTCAGACAATGCATGTCGTTTGAAAGGAAACCCCCCACTCCCCTCCCCCACCTTCACCATTATGTGGTTCCAAAACTTTCACACATTGCTGCCCAGCAGAAGTTGTTGACCTTTTCTCCACGGCGAACCCACCCTTCCCCGAGTCACATCTCATATTGAGTTGTGTGTGAGGGCTCTGTAGCCCGAGGCCTGCTCACCCAGTCGCGCTCTGTCCGCTAATAGCATCCTGTAATTGAAGATGCAGCTCTGAGACGTAATGCAAGCAAACAGTTTCAGTGAAGGATGTTGCTGCGCAGGTGCCTTATTGTGACCCCAGCCACATAATGTCGACCCCCTTCCTCCCAAATGTCCTTTTGTTGCTTGTGTTTCTGTTTAGGGTTTGATTTCTGAATGCCTTTACCTACATTCTTGGCCCACAGTGGTGCTGGAGTGCCCTGTCTTTGTGTGAAAGTCAGCTATGTAAATTAGTCTGATCAGTAGAATGTTGGTTTATTTGATGTTTTAATCTGTTTGACGTTTGAATTCAGATTTTTTTTTTTTTACTGGTGTAATATTTAAAACATTGTCAGAAAGTGAGAGGGAGAATGTCGGAAAATATATGTAACATAATTATGCACTAATATACTGTAATATAAGTGTGGCGTCTATTTCTGGGTGGAGATTTCATGTTTTCCCCGTGTCCGCATTGGTTTTCTCTGGGTTCTGGATTTAAGGTAAATTGACTTCTCAGAATTGCCCCTATATATTATAGTGTGTGTCTGTGTGTGAGTGAGTGTGTGCCTAGTGATGGATTGGTATCCTTTCCTGGGCGTATCTGCCTGGTGCCTGAAAAATTGTTCCCAGGGTAGGCATAGGAATATCCCTGCAACCTTAATAGAGGAATAAGCAGAAGATAATGGATGGATGGACGATGTAATTGAAGTGGAGGCGGCACGGTGGCATAATGTTTAGCCGCCTCTTAGTGAGGTTTCCATGTTCTCCCCATGACCATGTAGGATTTCCCCCTACATTGCCCCTGGTGGCTTAGTGGTTAGCGCATTTGCCTCTCAGTGTTGGGGCTTAAGGTTCAAATCCACATCCGGGTGTTTCCATTTTGGCCCCTTGTCTGCGTGGGTTTCTTCGGGTTCTCCAGTTTCCTCATCCAGCCCAAAAACACGGAATCAAGGTGAATTGGCTGCGGTAAATTTCCCCAGCAATGGATTGGCACCCTGTCCTTGAGTGTTATCTCTTGAGTGGCCAAAATGTTCTCGACTGGATGGACATGAAGACCCCCCACGACCGTAATAGAAAACTAAGCAGAAGCTAATGAGATGAGATTTGATATGTAATGTATTGGACAACTAAACTGAACTGAAGTTTACAAAAGCTAATATAAGATAGGTGTGTAGAGAAATGAAACATGCATGGGGAGGGGCTGACTAAGGCAAGACTTGAACCTAAGGTGGAGAAAGAAAATGGGATCACAGGTCTTTGTCTTTCCTGCTTCCATATTTGTTGTTCCAACCTCATCTGCCTACGGGTTTCTGACATCCACTGTCCCGCGTATAGTGTGGCATCTCACATGACGAAGAAACACCCATCCTCTGGCTCCCCCTGGGTGGCACAGTGGCTTAGTGGTTAACACATTTGCCAGGTTCAAATCCCGATCTGGGTGGAGTTTCCATTTTCTGTCCATATAAGAGAGGGTTTCTTCTGGGTTTTCTGATTTCCTACCACAATCTGAAACCGTGGAACTGTCCTAAATTGCCTAGCTATAGATTGGCGCCCTGTCCTGGGTGTATCTGCCCACTACCCGAAACATTCTCCCCTGGATGGGCATGGGTCCAGTAAAGTATTAAGGGACCATGGAATAAAATATTATAAAGACTAGTGTCATTTACCTTTATATTGTTCGTGGTAAATTTATTAAGTGCAGAACCAGCAGACTGAGGAACAGCTTGATAACGGAAGCTGTGAGACTCATAAATTCTTCATAACAAACACATTACAGTCATACTACAACACTTTCCCCTCACTGGTCACCAAGAAACCTCTCATCTCATATTTCACTAACATGTTAAAGATAACTAAACATATTGCCAAAAAATCTGCTGTCTCTTGTATTTCATTGCATTTTCGCTGCTAAAATTTAAAAGGAAAAAAAGTTGTTTATTTTCAGTTTATATTTATAATTTCATTTTTATGACATGCTACATGTGATGAAAATGACAATAAAGCCTCTTTGAATTCTTGAAAAAAATGTGTTTCGTAACAATGTAAGTGCTTATAACTGCTAATTAAAACTTGTTCTGGTTACCAGCATTAGGTAAAATGTTATGTAATTTATTACCACTATAAGGTAGACTGCATAATGACTAACAAAAGGTTATAAATGCTCTTTACAGACTTTCATTAAAGTGAAATTATCTTGTATTAATAAAAATGCCACCGCAAAAAACTAAAGTTAATATTATAATGCATCATGCCACTTTGTGTTATTACACCTTATATTATATTGTTATAACAATTTATGACCATGATCATGAACATGTAAGTACCTTAACAGAGACAAATGCTATAAAGTGTTATGAATACTTTTTAAAAAAGGTTTATAAAAGCGCTTCTAATAAATTAGGAATACCAGCTTCATAGAAGTGTAGGTTACTCCAAAGGTACAGAATCCTAAAACAGTTTCAGGAGTTTCATTAAAGCAATTAATAAAAAGAAACCGTCTGCGCTGGTATTAACTCCGAGACAAGTGACACACCGAGGCTGGAGATGAGAATGGGAATGAGAATGGCTTGGCTATCACTCACTTAATGACATATATGAATTTCAAAAAAGGGAGAAAAAGCATAAACAAGGCAGTCTGTTCGTCATTAGGCCTTTAATCTGCAGTCTGCCACCGACGACGGGCCCCTCACCCGCTCACCCTGCCGTGATTTTGCAAAGCACCTTTGGTGTTCCCTAAATTCTGCCTGTGGAAACACATTAAGGAGAGGCAGGGAGACAAACACAGTGGCTTTGTGCGAATCTTGATGTGATTTTAGTTGCAAAAACATCTTGGGGGCTATCAGCGGTCATTAGCACAATCAATGTCACAGCAAAGTTTCTGGAGAATAACAATGAATATTAGAGCTCCGCGCTTGGCTGCTCTGTCACTGTCAGCGGCGCAGTGACAAAATAGTTTGCGTTACCTGCTCGAACGCGGCAGGCATTAGTACCTCCCTTGCAGGTACAGTAATCAAGAAGGCGACAGCAGACAATTAATGAGGTCCATCTGCACCAATGCCTATGCATAATTAATGTCCTCATTACACGCACGCTATGATTTTAGACCCCACTTCATTCGCTCTCATTCTTTCTGTCAGTGATCAGCAGCTGCATGCTGATGCTTACGACGGAGGGAGGAAAGGGACGTGAAGGAGGTAAATAAAGGCGAGGAGGAAGGGGGTTATCTTCTGCATGCAGATGTAAAGCCTCATGGTTTTAACTTCCTTAATTCAGAAAAGTTCTGGGAATTTTTGAAACAATAAAAACACAGAACAAAATAACTTCTTCTTTAACCTTTTTAATGTGGGATCTCAGAGGAAAATGTAATTTGTTTCAACATTTATTTCTAATGTATTGTGTAACTTTGTCACAATAGTGTGACACAAAGACCAGTTTTATAGAAATAGTATGTTAATTTGTATTACAACTGTAATAACTCGAGGGTTGTGGTCAGAACATAAGGTCAGCCATGATACAACATCCCTTTGAGCAACAATGGTTAAAAGCCCCTCTTATGAGCCAATATTGGTAACTGTTGACCTTGGGATTTAAACCTTCAGTTGGCAGGTAACACCAAACTGATGGTTGTACTCCAACAACACATTATTCATTCATGTATTTATTATTTTCTGACTAATCCTTTATTGGGGCCACCAGAGGATGTTCCCAATGAGTATTCAGGGGAGAAAGTTTTGGAGTTACCTTAAATCTATGTTTTTAGGCTTTGGTAGGGAACCGGAAAACCTGGAGAGAACCCATGTGGATGCGGGCAGAACATGGTAAACTTTACCCAGATCATAATTCGAACCTCTATCCCGAGCTCTCAAGGCTAACAGGCATACAAAGTGCAAATAACCAATCAGAGTGTCACTGTTCCCTTTAAGAGCCGGATGCACTCTGACTTTGGTGGATTGCTATTTTAGCGGTACAGCTACCTGGATTTAATGCGCTGGTCCATTTCACTGTAAATGGAGAACACACAGTATAGTGTATAGTGTATAGTGACTATGTATATGCATTCTCTGTACAAATAATAATATTTATTAGCGTTCAGTTCTATTTAGCGTTAGGTGCCATTTCTCTGTTGCAGAGATAGCGATAAATTTCTGATTGTTGACATCTTTCTAGGCTGATTATAGTGAGCGGTGCACCTGTATTTTTCATCGCCAAGATCGCAATACGCCAGAAATGTTTTCACACCTCATTTCGAGACAGCCATCAGGGCAGATATATTCCGAAGCACCGTTGCTATTTAAACGATGAAGGAAGAAGGCGTGAAAACAGACTGTAATGATGTAAGATCATGATGTAAGTTATATATCATCCATAGATACTTTGCAAAAAATCAAATCTTAACTTTTTTTTTTTTTGAATAGATTTCTAAGTAAGATAAATCATTAAGTTTCTAAAAACTTTTTCTCATTTTAAGAAATCTTAACAAAATTAATTTACTCACTATATTGGCAAATCATTTCAAATCAAATTTCTTGATTTGTGTTTGTTTTATTTTTTTCGTTAACATATATATATATATTGCAATGTACCAAATGACCTCTCACAAAAATCTACATAACATGTCTTGAGAAAAGTCCCAGAATCCCTTGTAGATTGGGATCTAGATAATTTAATTACATAATCTGCAGTAGTGATAGATAAATGTCACCCTGAAATGCAAATGCCATCTTAATAATGGATGGCAGCTTCAATTTTCCCTTTATATACGCATCACATTGAGTTATAGTGAAATCATTTCCATCGTTACACTATGCATTTATTAGGTTGTGTAATTCCCAGACCTGCAAGGTGCCAACCATCAATGCTATAATACTGTTTCTTATTGTTCTGAATGCTATCCATTCGTCCAGACAATAACATCTCTACAACGACAATAATCCCTAAAGATAATGTAGTACTGGAACATGTTCCTCCACATGTTCTTTAATCATTACAGAGGGAACGGCAGCTACTTTACATTCCCAACATATCAAGATAAACGGGTCTGCTTAACATTGCGGTATCAGAGGTCCTGGCTTTGTCCCGACCAATAATTAACACACACATCAATACATGTTATTTTCTACTAAATCATCTAGTGACAGCGCTCCAGCTGAGTTCAATCCCCTGTGTCAAGCAGGGGCGATACTAAATAGTGCAATAAGGGGGCTCGTGGGACCAGACTGTCACTCTCATACTATATTCGTTTTTTGTATCATTGAAAGCACAAGGTGCAATGAAGGTAATTCAGTCTGGTAACCATCCATTAGCCGACTTTAATTAATATGTATTAACAATTTAACACATTTACCCTGTGTGTGTTTAACAAATGAGTAAAATGGGCGAACATACCAAACCATTAAGGATTAAAATCAGAAATTTATCTTATCTAATTTTCTTGACTGCTACTAATGTCTACAGGTCACAGGAGGGTTCCCATGCCCATCCAGTAGAGAACATGTTGGGCGCTGGGCAAAAAAAACCCCAGCAATCCATATACATACAGTCCCTGATAAAAGTCTTGTTGCATAAGGATATAGTAACTTAAAATGGTATGTAACTTTATTTATAATCAATCAATTAGTAATATATGGTATTGTCAAGGGCTTTGACATTAATATCTGGGTGCAAAATGAAGGTGTTAAAAAGTGCCCTGATGTCCACAGCTTGGTAAAGCTCATAAAATCTGTTTTTACAAAGACAAAAGTCTTGTCATGTCTTTAAAGATTTAACCAATTACAGATTAAAGTGTCACCTGGAACAAATTATGTAATTAACACATTTCCAAGTGTGTATAAAAAGAACCCCAGCACACCCGACTTTCATGTGAAATGAAGTAAAAAAAAAAATATTCCAATTAAGTGGTGATGTTCATGACAAGCCCAGGTCGGGCAGACCCTTAAGACAACTGTTCGAAAGGAGTGTTTGTTGCTTCAACAGTCCAGGGCCAGCCATTTTTCAACTGCAGCAGAGCTACATGAGAAGTGGTCATCAGAAAACGCGGTATCTACCAGAACAGTTTGTTGTTTTCTTTCACGCAGTGGTCTCGATGGCCGAAATAGTGCTCATAAACTGGCAACAAACAGAAGACAACAAAAAAGTGTTGCATTTGTGGAAGGAGCGCTCAGCTTGACCGCCAAAGGGGCGGAGAACTCAAGGCCGTCCTCCTCGTCACCCTCCGGAGAGGCGGGGATTTGCTTCTCATCTGCCCCCTGCCCGTAGTTGCTTTTGAGAAGGGGGGGGGGCGATATGTAAGGAGCGCTAGGCGCTCCTTCCTTATGTTGGTTTTCCTTTCAGTTAATTTGTCAAATGACAGGGACTTTTCTTTGATAGTCATTCTGTTTCTGGTAGTGCCTGTACTGTATTGTTTATTGTGGTTTTGTGTTACGCATGTCGGTTCCCCCTTTCTGTATTTCATGTTTTTGGCTGCACGTTAATGAATGCCGTTTTCGTTAACCTGGCAACCTGGCTCATCTCTGCTCGGCTCTTGTAAGCACTTGTTCGTAACAATTTGCCAAGGCCCACTGTTTGCAGAAAGTATGAACAATAGAAAAGTGGCATAAGGTTAACTTTTCTGATGAATCATCCATTGAACTGCATCCCAATACTGCAGAAGACCCTGCTTGGACAATGAATTTTCCCAGAATACAGTATTGGGGTTACATACCAGTAATGTCTGAGCTGTGCAGAGTGGATGGCAACATCAACAGCCTAAACATCAAAACATACTTGCTGCCCATTATTTTCCAAACCACAAGAGAGGGCAAATTCTGCAGAAGGATACCTCAGCCTCAATGTCAAAGTCCCTGAAAGCAAGGACGATCAAGGTGCTCAAGGATTGGCCAGGCCAGGTACCGGGAATAAACATTATTTTGCATGCCTGGGGTAGGATGAAGGAGGAGGCTGGAAAGACAGAAAACCAAACTATATTGATGAACTCTGGGATCTGGGATCAGAATGCTTCCTTTGCCATTCCAGATGACTTAATCAATAAATGATTTGAGTCACTGCCAAGACATATGGATGCAGTTTTTCAAGCTCATAGAAGTCATACACGATATTAATTTATTTTTTCCAAGGCACCAGGAATTTATGTTCTAATGTTATTGCAACATGTTAGTGATTTCAAAGTAAAGTATATGTAGAATTTAAACATTTTTGTAATAATGCCAGAGAACTCATTCATCAGTCCTACAAAATACTCCTGCCATCTTTCCCTCACCTGCTTCTCAACTATCAATACATTTCCATTTCTATACTTGACTACCCTGACATGCTGCACATCCTTTCCTTCTCTATCTCTCTGTTTCGCCAACCAATACAACTCCTTCTTACCTCCTGTACTGTCTAACCTCTCATTTAACTCATCATAGGGTTTTTGCTTGGCCTTTGCTACCTTCCTCTTTTTACACCGCACCTTCTTGTACTTCTGTCCTCTCTCTCCATTCCTCTTCCCGTCCTTTTCTCTGAATAACCTCCTGAACTTCCTCGGACTTGCCTCCTTGGCACAACCCAGTCATCTGGAAGCTCTTTCCTGCCACCAAAATTCTTTTCTCAATTGCGCTCTGAACTCCTCACAACATTCCGCTCTTCTCAACTTCCACAATTTGGTCCTCTGCTCTGCCTTTGTCTCTTTTTCCTCGTTCTAACCCCCAGATTTAGCCTGTACACCACCATCCTATGCTGTCTAGCTACACTCTCTCCTGCGACTACCTGACAGTCTCTTTCAAGCAACCTCATTTACACTGGATGTAGTCTACCTCTGTGCTCCTGTCCCCACTCTTGTAGGTCACCCTCTGCTACTCCTTCTTTTGGAAATGTGTTAACCACAGCCATTTTCATCCTCTGCAAAATTCACCATTATCTTTCCCTGTAGGTCCCTATCCTTCACTCCAAACCCGTCCATCACTTCTTTATCCTCTTTGTTACCTTCACCAACATACCCATTGAAATCGTCGCCAATCACCACTCTCTCCTCCCTTGCAACCACTTCATCTATCTCCCTCCAGATATATCTGATATCTATCTGATATATACAGGTGTTTTAGTGTGGGAGGTTTCATGGCCAAATTAGAGCAGCCTGGTGGCCAGTCTTCATTAATTGCACATTACACCAGTAAGAGCAGTGTGAAGGTTCAATTAGCAGGGCATATTTTTGCTCCAAATATTGCAACGCACACAACATTATGGGTGACCTACCAGAGTTCAAAATACTGGTTTAATGAACATGAAAGTGAACATCTCCCATTAGCCTGCACACTCACCAGATCTAAATAATTATTGAGCCACTTGGGGTTTGTTTGTTTTTTTTTGGAAAAATGAGTCAGGAAACATTTTCCTCCACCAGCATCTCATATTGACCTGGCCACAACCTGTAAGAACAATGGCTCAAAATCCCCCTGACCACTGTGCAGACCTTGTCATTCCCAAGACGAATTGACCCTTTATTGGCCACAAAGGGAGGCCCCTACACTAAGCTAATAAATTATTGTGGTCTAAAACCAGGTGTTTCATTTTCATTGTCTAATCCCTGTATATATATATCTCTTGCTCCTCTAACTCACAGCCAACTTGTGGTGCATAGCCATTGACCACATTCACCAAAACACCCTCAATTTCTACATTCAGACACATCACCCTCTGACACTCTTTTCACCCCAACAACATTCTTAGCATATTTCTATTTCAGGACCACCCCAACTCCACTTATCCACACCATGGTAGAAAAGTTGAGATACTTTACCAGTGCTTTGAGCCTTGTTACCCTTCCACTTTGTCTCCTGCACACAAAATATCAACCTTGCATCATATCAGCCAGCTTTCCAAGTTTCCCTGATATCGTCCCTACATTCAGTGATGCTACCTTTAGTGCTATACTCTTGCCTCTCCTGTTTTCTCTTTGTCTTCTCAAACACTTCCCTCCCTCCTCATCATCTTTGGCAACCAGTAGTCCAATTTCAGCCAGAACCCTGGTTGCTACGGTACTGGTGGCGGTCGTTGTTAACCCAGTCCTCGACCGATTCGGTATGGAACAACGGTCATGAACTTGCATTATTTATTTGGCAATTGTATTACACCGGAAGCCTTTCCTGACGCAACCCTCAGCATTTATCCGGGCTTAGGAGGGAACCTGACACCTGTTTAAGCTCTCTAGTGGCTGGTTTATCTACAATAAGTTAATAAACAATTAAAATATGCATTTTATTCTGCATTATTTTATTTTGCCCGCTGTGCTATAAGGACTTATGCCACTGTTTTTTACAATGAGTTCATAAACTGTTGAAATATACATTTTATAATGCATTATATCGCATTTTCACGCCTTATGTCATATTTTTATACCACTTTTAAGGGGTATTTTCTAAACATCTATGTAGGGTAAAAGAGGCTTATGACAAGTGTTATAAAGCTTTATAAATACTTTATTAAGGTTTATAAATGTGTCTATAATGCATTATTAATACCAAATTCATAGAAGGTAAAGAAATCTGAAAACGTAATGAAACACTGTGAGAACTTTCTCTTTAAAAATGAATGAACTTTTAAAAGTCCTGTAACACTGTTTCCAAACCTCCACATTAATCATGTCCACTTTCGGCTCCTGCCTCCACTTTTCTTTGCTAATGAAAGTCTCATGGTTATTAAAATTGTGCCTCTCGACTGTATTAATTGGGTTCATAATAAGGAAGATTGGATTCTCTGTTTAATTGTTGGAGCACATATCAAATACTGTTTCTGAAATGCATTTTTAATGAAAACTACTACATCCTGTCCTAATCATATCAACCTCCTTCGATCTAATTAAAGATGCAAAAAATCATTAGAGTTACAAAATATTAGTTTCAGACTTGTCTCACTGCTCCCTCCCCAATTTGTATATGTTTCTTTGCTGTCGAGAAGATAAATAGTTAATGAGATATAAATGACAAAAATTTGCATGTAGGCAAATGAGTTTAATAGGGTTACGGCTTGGCTGATTTAGGAAAGTGACCCTTTTCGCATTGAGAACTTGCTGTAATAATTACAAAATAATGGTCCAGACCATCTTATTTAAATGAAAAATTGCCTGGCGGAATAATGTTAAAAATGGTAAAATGCAATAACCCTAAATTTTCATCATACTGGCAAAGGGGTTTAATGTTTTATCTTTTTATCATTTCAATAAAGGAAAATTAGGACCAATATTAGAAAGATATGACTGCTGTAATTCTGGTGGAGAACTATACAGCAGAAATGAAAGGAAAGTGTGAGAAGTTCGGAATTGAAGGGAAACGTTTGGAAACAAGGAACGTTTTCCAAAAAACATAAAATAAATCATAGCCACACATTTGTACTGAATGTTTTTGATCGTTTATGGTATTTAACAGAAAAAAAAAATTTCCTTCTATGAATTTGGCATACATAAAGCTTTAATGTTTTATAAATCATTTGTAATGCTTAAAAACACTTGTCATAGGCCTCTGTTAATGTATATAAAAGTTTATGATCACAATTATAAAGTGTGACATATGGATTCATAACACAAAGTGACATAAATATAAATAACTTTGTAGATTTTATATGCTTTAGATGTTCTTACAAAATGATTTCACATTACGTAAAGTTTGTAAAGAGAATAAATAATCATTCGGAGAACTCTATAAACCCAGTACAGGGGTATCCAATCCATCGCTGGGCACACTCATTCACACAAACACACTATATGGGGCAATTTAGAGCATTCAATTTACTTCGAATACATGTTTTTGGACTGTGGGAGGAAACTGGAGAACTCTGTGGAAACTCCACCCAGATTGGGATTCAAACCGGGAATCCCTAACACTGAGATTTCCCTATAATTCCCCATTCCCTCTACCATATCCTTTAAAAATTAACTGCTTTTTACCTAATTCTATGGTTTGTTTGATATTTCCCCCAATTCGATTGAACCCAAGACCACTCCGGTTTCACATTGGGGTCTTCCCGACTACCTACAAGACTGAACTTTGGGTTTTCAGTTTCCCACGCTCGATGGTTTAATCACTGTTGCCATTGAACCCATGATTAGATTAGATACGCTCTGATATATCGGGGTCTTTGTGAGTACTTAGCCTGGAACTTGGCTCCATTATTGTGTATCATGTCCTTGGAAAACCTACAAATGAATTCTTGTAAGAAAGCATCCGCGTGGACACCATAGTTACAACCCACACTATATACATTCCACCGATTCATTTCAGATTTTTAATTGGCACAAACCTTCTTCGATAATATGTTCATTTTAAATACACTGCTCAAAAAAAATAAAGGGAACACTTAAAC
>JAOUQT010000023.1:6133455-6149460 GCA_025769995.1 Xyliphius kryptos
GGGGGGGGGGGGGGGGGGGGGGGGGGGGGGGGGTGTAAGCCATATAAGCACCTACTTTCTTATAGGAAGTGGACAGCAGTGTGAAGAGCAGATTGGTAAGAGGCACAGAGTCAATGAGTCGCTGCACCCTTTGAATTGATGTACTCTGAGCCATGATGTTTAGCTCTGCTGGTGGTCCATCACTGGCCCAGCCCTGAGGAAAAGTGGCAGAAGTGAACGATGCCATCATGACAAAAAGGGCGAAGACACTTTCCAACATTTAGTCATTTGTTGTGGGTGTAGCCCCAAAAGGCCAAGTTAGCTGACTGTTGTACTAAAGAAACGATTGATAATAAGGGAGTGGGTGCTGCAGGAAAAAAGAGAAATGCAAACTGGCAATGAAAACAGCATCAACTAATGTTTGACCAGAGAGAAAACTACCGTCTACATTAGCCGTTTAATTGATTAATTCAAAAATTATATAAAAAATGGGGGATTATATATTATTATATAATATATTTATATTCTTTTATTAAATATTTATTTATTCTCATGCACTTATTCCTAATCAGAACTACAGAGGGTGCTGTAGTACATTATGCTCAATGGACATAAAAGGGTAAAAAAAAGGTGCCCAGCCATCATAAAGCACGCGGACATGCAAATACATTACACAAATGAAGAGCTCTGTTGAAAAAGAATGCTACACTGCATCAAACTTTGAACTGTGACTAAATGCAAGTGTGGACTATACATTTACTTAACAGCAAGCGCAATAATGATGCAGTAGCCAACAGGATAGAGATCGAGTCTGCTTAAGGTTTTTTTTTTTTTTTTTTAATTACAGCTTCAGGTCTGAAGCTACAAAAAAAAAATAAAAACATGGACAACAGTGGCAAGAACGATCCCTTAACAATTAGGAGAAAGGCTTCAGATCAACACTGTGGATGTTTTAAATATAATAAAAAAATAATAAGTCTCAATTTTTTTATTCTGGCGCCATCACGATGGGTGGGATGGCATAGGTGATCACTTGTTATTGGTCACATGTAGTTAAGGCTAAGATGGTAAAAATGTCAATTTACATTGTTTAAACACAAAAACATTATAAACAGCATCACATGTTTACCCTGTGTAACGCCTCTACTTGGAGATCCTGGAATAGTGAGCTAAGCAGCTTGATTGAGTGGTTTGCCAGAATGACTGACAAAACCCCAAATCCCTGGTGCCTACACAAACAAAAAACACTTCTTTTAATAGATTTACCACAAAAGTTGTATTTCCCAAAGTAAAAATCACTTCCACATGCACATATATTTAGAAAATAGTTACATAGCTTTCAACTTATAAAATGGTATAAAAAAAATAAGTACATGTAGTAATATGGGTTATATTATAGTGAGCAAGAGATATGAATTGAACTGCACACATTTACTGTAGATCTGAAAAATGCTTCTACGTATGCTTCTAATTAGCCTGTTCTTAGGTGTAAACGGTTTGAGAAAGGCCCTTCTCCGTTGCAGCATGACTGGGTGCAGGCAAGATTGGATAAGTGTGGCATATTAAAAACATGACTAGCACACACAAAGTCCTGATCTCAACACCACCCAACACCAGAGGGCTGAATTAAAACTGATGGTCAGACAGGTCCTTGAGCCTGTCTGACCATCTGACTGAGTGAATAAGCAAAAGAGTTGGGGCAGCTTATAATAGGATGACAGTGGTCCTGACAGAGGGTGTAAAGTGAAGCTGTCCAAACCCCTCTACCCATATAGTGGACATGAAGAGCCAAGTAGCATGCTGCTTAGTGTATACAGGTTTCAAATTAAATGACAAACATTATAGAACCAAAGATTTATGTGCTATAATAAGCCACTTACCCTTTCCCTGGACCTAGTTTAGGGGATCCTGCCCCATCCTTTGTGCGGGATGCAATGTCTCTGACTCTCAGTGCAGCCAAAGGGTCTTTTTCTTTCCCTTTGTCTGCTAAAGCTGTGGGGCTTAGATTTAATATTAAATATAAACTATTTAATAAGCACCAAGCACCCAGCAGCTGGAAGTTCTGATAATGCTGTTAAGAAAAAACAAACAATCACAATGATAACTGTGGATGAAATGTGACATGTCAGCATTGTTCTGGGTGTTCTTTCTACACAAGTCACTTACCTCTCCTCCAGCTCGACGAGAGTTACTGATGGCCTGACCAATCATATCATATATCTCTAACTGTTAACACAAGAAGCAAAGAAAAATCAGATCGGTTTTCATGCGTTAAAACCAAAAACTGACACTTTATAGGAATTAAAAAATTTCCCATACACATTTTTGCACAATGGTTGCAGCATCATTTTCATAGTCTTCCTCTTTTGAGCCAGTGGAGGCGGTGCGTAGTTGCAGGCCACTGCCCACCTGCAGAATCGCCATACATGTTGCCACGCTCACACCTACAACGATCAACATTCTACCTTAATCTCATTCTTATCCAAGGACACTATATAAAGCAGCAAAGGTAACGTCACCAACCTGCATACAGGCAGCTCAGAGCTAACACAGTCACATCACGAAGTCTGGCCGGCGTTAAAGGCTCTAGTACAGGTAAGGAGAGAGTATCCAGGGCCATCGTCACATCAATCACCAGGGAGTGGAATCTGTCACAAAGGCAGAAAGAGTTCAAATTCAGCTCTTTTATTACTGACTGGCACCTGTCACAAAGATGCTGAACTCAATGATCAGTCTCACCCATTACGGACTGCAGTGGCATCTGCCACAGTGGCTGGCATGATGAAAAAAGAGTTTGCTGATACAGCATCCTGGAAGCGGTTGATGTAGCGTAAAAAGTAGGGTAGGTTGAGGCACACTCGAAGCAGCTTTTCTGAGCCCCCTGCAGAAAAGAAGAATCGAAAATCATAAATAGGGGTGATGCAAAGACACGAACATTAAGAAAACATAAGTACAATGGGGGGAAAATAATGCGTACCTAATTCTTGTAAATTGGACACATTTTGTGAGACGAAGGCATTCTTCATTTTGGCCTGTGTGGCATGATCTGTTGTTGTTTGGTCGTCACATTCACCCTCGGCCTAATGAATAATCACATGCTTTAAAAGGTGAAAATGTTTTTATCACATTTACAGTTAGCTGTAGTCAAAATTATTTCACATTCACATCAACAGCAAAAAACATAAGCTGGATTTTACCAGTGGTTCATTGCATAGGTTTGAAAACTGTTGTACTGATACAAATCTCATTTATTTGCATAAATAAATACAAAACAAAAGCAGTTCCGCATTTCTCACAATAATCAATCAGCTCCATAGAGGTTTTGTCCTGGCTACTTTTGTATTTATGTACTTTTGTAAAAGATCTCACTGTATGGCCTTCCCTTTTTCTGTTCTTTAGATGTATTTGCTATACTGACCTGAGCAGTGACTGTTTTACACTGGTTAATAAATTGATAAGATGATACAAATAAAACAAAAAGTAATATGAATTTGTATGTCTTTTTAATGCCATTGTGGATTTAACTTTAAAGACAAAGACTTTTTAAAATTTTATAAAAACCATTGACTTAACATAAAATATGGCTAAAAACCTACAGCATCAACAATTTATACTTTGTATTTATTAGGAAATAAGTCTGAATAAAACTAAGAATTAAGTAAACAACTAAAAAAGGTAAATAAAAAAGATGGAGTCACAAGGATAAATGGTCAAAGCAACAGGTGACCGTGTTGAATATATTCCAGAATGACTGAGCCATAGTGCACAAAGCAAGAATTTAGTGTGCAAGAACTAGACTGGCTCACACAAAGCCATCATCTCATCATCTCCAGAATCACCATGGGGTTTAAATAAAACAGATATCTAGACATTTCCCAACATCAGTGTCTGACCTTAAGAAATATCTCCCCTTTAAATACTTGATTGTTTCACCTTTAAAATTTAAAGCAAGCCGGTCATCTTTTGTGTTAAACATCCTCTAATCCAGGGGTGCCCACACTTTTCAGGCCTGAGATCTACTTTTTTCATATTATTAGTACTACAATACAATCCACTAAAAAAACACACTATTAGTCTGATGATTTTGCACTAAATGGTGTCAGTCAGGTGTGAGGAGTCTGAACAGTAGCTGCTGATGCCAATTTTCAAACAGCCTTCTAAATGATCAATGAGCGTGGACCGATATCTGGACTTCCTTATATTCATGTGGATGATTCACGTAAGCTAAACCCAAAGGGTTGATCCAAAAATGCTGTTAAGCACTTTTTCTTTTAACTAATATATACAGCAGAGAATAACAAGCTGAAACCATAAACTAACAGTAGACATGTCGCATCCACTTTAGTCTGAAGACACTGAACTCTGACCTGATTAAGTCAAGTGACAAAATTAACCAATGAAAACTAACTGCTAGTTTAATAAAAAAAAAATGTTAATTAAATACAAAACGCCTGAAGAAGGCAGAAAAGTGTCATAATGATGGAAGTCTATACAAAATGATATGTGGAGTGTTTGGCAATCTACCAAGATGCAGTGTGCTATCGTGATCAACGTATTGGGCACGCCTGTTCTGATCGTTTATCAGTGCTCACATGATGCTGGTTGCTAGACAGTTTTGGGTTGATGGATTATTTGCACTAGTCCACTCATACCATTGCAGCACACCCAAACCACAGCACAAAAAAATAATTAAAAATAAATAAATAATAATAAATCATCCAACAACTAAAAACAGTACCTGCAATTTGATTTTCCTGACCAAACAGATGGACTACAGTTAGTAATTGTAGAATAGAATTGCCAATTACTATAGAAACAAGGTTTAATTAATAAATTAATCACTGATTGGTGAGTATCCGTTAAATAACCCACTCATTAAAGAAACTTTTAAACCCACATGAAAATTGTGAAGTGAAATTTTGCTTTCTATTTATTAAAACACAATTTGAACATTTTAAGAATAAACACATTAACAACGCAAAAACACAACATAGTAAATATGCACTAACCTGCATGTGACCTAAGGGTGAAGACAGGACAGTAATGTCTGGGTTAAAGACTGAGGTCAGCTGATTGAAGAAGTTCATTTGAACTTCTTTGTGCCGAAGCTCAGGATTGACCGGTGAAGGCGCCTCTTTCTGGTCTTCCACTGGACAATATCAAGAGAATGAAAAAACATGAAGAGGGAATCAAGGCTTTGTAAAAAGCAGCTGGACTACAATCTGTAATTTTAGAACTACAAATTCCACTATTAAAGTAAGTGGAACTGATAAACTAGACAAAAAGTGGAGCAAAAAGGAGGTGTCCCCAAACTAGTACTGTATTTCTTTTTTATACTACTCAAATATAAGTCATAGGCAAAACATGACTTAAAAGTAAATTACACTAAATAAAATACCCCTGTATAACTGTATTAATACAAAAACAGCAAACCACAAATTTACAAAAAAATAAGTTTTTTTCATAATTATTGCAACCTACCACATTTTACAGAAAAGTTTCCCGTTATCAATTGACAACGTATCACAATATTGAATACAAAATCTTATAACACAATATCCTGTTAAATTCAATTTTTTTTGCCACAATCGCTTATGCACTTTAAATAAAGTGAACGGGGTACAGCTTTAAAGTGCCCCAACTGCAGAACCCTGCCATTGTGTTGTTAAAAGAACTGACCGACGCTGATTGAAAAAACAAGGAAGCGTATGGAAATGACTCTGCATGGACAGCAAAGGGAGCGACAGTGATGGGACTTCAAACATGAGAACTGTATAGAGGTGCATTGGAAAATGGGAGACCATTATTTACAAAAAAAATCTCATTCATTTTGAACAGATTTAATTCTATGAGCATTATTCCATGCAGGGTGTTTTGTTAACTATACATTATAGCTTTAAAACAGATAACATGCACAGAGTTTATATAATTAGGCTAAATTTTAAGTAAGGAGCTTCGGTTCATAACCCAAAGTGTTTTTGTTTTTCTTTAAATAGACGTGTTGCCCAACCAGTTAGCTTGGATTAGCATTTTCATAATCACACCTTATCAAGGGTGTGCCTGAAACCAACGCCCCCTGTGTTTAATACCTATGAACACAATTTTTGCTCTGTATTTATTAAATACAAAATGTGTTTGCTCCATTTCACAGCTGCACAGTTACTCCACAAAGAATATTTTAAAACTAACTAACGTGAATAATCACAAGAGACACGAAATCTGTTTCGCATCCGGCATGTCTGTTTTGGACGAAAGTGGTATGGTTCTGTGTAGAACTGAGGCCAAAATAAGGGGGCCCATGTGGGTTGGTCTGACTTAATGGCAATTTAAATGTGGTCAGAAATGCATCAACTGTCCATTTAAACAGCTATGAACCACATACAATGCATTAGTCATTGCCAGAAAAGCATTTCAAACCATTTTGGAAAGTGGCTTAAGATTAAACACATCATTATTCTTGAATCTAAATACTTACACATTCCATTATTATTATTTTTTTGTTTTTAATAAAATATATTTGTTGTAATTTTAACTTGCTGGACTACCAAAAAAGTAAAAACGTTTTTTTTCCATGTTGTTTTTTTTATTTTTTCTCTAAAATCTCAAATGAACAGACAGGGTTAAACCCTGGTGTTTTGAAAGCCTAAATGTTTACAAGCATGACTGCACAATGAAACACAACCAACTCTTAAAACAATAAGTAACCAGCAAACTAATAATAAAATTACATTCAGGATATTTGTTGTAGCACTAAAGGAACACTAACATTTGCAGGAAGTGCAGGAAGAGACCAAAACTACGATATTAAACATCATAGTGTTCAAATCTTTGGGTATTTTTATTGGTAGATTTATTTTACCATCAGAAAGGGTCTTGACAGTCTGGGGAAGTTTGGCAGACTTCATCATCGCAGTAAACGTGATGATCTCGGTCCGATCTAACCGACTGCAACCCGTGCAAAGACCCTTTATCAAGAGAATCAGATGTTTCTAAAAAACAAGAAGACAAACAAAAAATATATTACTATTATTAAATGATTCTGATCACTGCATGACAAATACAATTCTGTTATAATATATAATAAATAAATACGAATGGTAGAAAACTGGGACAGATAAATTCAAGACACTGGTATGGTTCAAAAAAGCTAAAAGTAACAAGTTTCAAACTTTAGGTTTATGTTAAAGCTATAAATGCTGCTTAACATTTCAAATCTTTAAAAATTAAAAGTAAACCTTTGAAAACCTGTGTAAACAGAGGTTCTTCATACTGGTATCAAAACATCCGTAGTATAAATAACTAAAAACAGCTTTTCAAAAAGAATATCCTTAACCCAAAGCCTTGTTTATGAATATATGAAGCAAATACCTGTGAAACTGCACATGCTTCGTCTGGATTCTCCAGCCTCATCAATAAGAATTCGATCAACACTTTACATGCAGCAGCTACTGACAGCAACTGATTTCTGGGGACTAAATTAAAGGCAGTAGCATTAAGTTTAAGTTCTTAAAACAACCGGTTATGCATATAAGAAACTATAAAAAAAAAAAAGCTTACTTTGTCCACATATCGTGGTGATGTAATGTGCAGAGAGTGCCACGAATGATGAATAGAACGGCTCATACTGTTTATCATGATGAAGAATCTCAGATTCACTAAAAGACATGAACAAGCCTCTTTTAGCAGGTTTGAAATAAAAGGAAAGCTAGAATTAGAATGTAATTAGAAAAAGATAACATTTCCCCAGGGGATATGTCCTAGAGTCCCACATTAGGAGTCTAGAGTAGACATTTCTAAAGGATCCGGGTATCAGAGCTGAGTGGTCTTCATGTTTTTAAAGTCAATGCTGTTATTACTATGTAATTCCTACTGGCTGGGAGATGTTTTTTTTTTTACATTTGGGGTAAAATACAACTTTTACAGTCCTATAGCATTCTGTTAGCCTTCTGTTGCATCATTAATTTGTGTAACTGGCACATCTCTAGGTAGGGCCCTAAGATTTGTACAATGTGAAAAATAAAATGACTAGAGTTTAGGCTTGAATACAAAAGTGAAATTAAAAAAAGTGCATAATATACAGTATGTACATTTTATATGTATACAGGGGTTGGACAATGAAACTAAGACACCTGGTTTTATACCACAATAATTCATTAGTATGGTGTAGGGCCTCCTTTTGCGGCCAATACAGCGTCAATTCGTCTTGGAAATGACATATACAAGTCCTGCACAGTGGCCAGAGGGATTTTAAGCCATTCTTCTTGCAGGATAGTGGCCAGGTCACTATGTGATGCTGTTGGAGGAAAACGTTTCTTGACTCGCTCCTCCGAAACCCTCCAAAGTGGCTCAATAATATTTAGATCTGGTGAGTGTGCAGGCCATGGGAGATGTTCAACTTTACTTTCATGTTCATCAAACTAATCTTTTGAACTCTGGTATGTCATTCATAATATTGTGTGCATTGCAATATTTGAAGCAAAACTGTGCTCTAACCCTGCTAACTAAACCTTCACACTCTGCTCTTACTGGTGCAATGTGCAATTAATGAAGGCTGGCCACCAGGCTGCTCCAATTTAACCATGAAACCTCCCATGCTAAAATTACAGGTGTTTCAGTTTCATTGTCCAACCCCTGTATATATACAATACGTATATCTGTCTTTGTGTTCATGTATGTGTAATATCAAGCTATTTTTAATTGTCAATGTAAATAATATTAAAAATCATTTTGGTGGGCAGCACAGTGGCTTAGTGGTTCGCACATTTGCCTCTCAGTGTTTAGAGTCTTCATGTTCTTCCATGTCCACGTGGGTTTTTTCCACGCTCTCCGGTTCCCTTTCACAGTCCAAAAACATGGATTAAAGGTGAATTGGCTGCTCTAAATTGCAGCATATAGTGTGTGTGCTCAGCGATGGATTGGTGCCCAGTGCCCGAAACAGCCACTCACCCCCACCCCACTGCGACCTTAGTTGATAATTAAGAGTAACATTATACGATAAGAAAAATAATTTAGTGTTTTTATGTTTTAAATTTTTTTGGAAGCAGGGACTTTATGAAATACTGTAGTCAGGTGAGTTGTTTAGTAAATTACTTCTTAAAAAACAACAGCCCTTTAGGAACCACATTACACAAATCAGAAAATCATTTCCTTTATATAGTCTGAGTGTGAATGTGCGCCCAGTGATAGATTGGTGCCCAGTCATGGGTGTAGCTGCTCCTCCCACTCATGCAACCCTGATAATGGATTAAACGGAAGAGTTTTTTTTTTAATTATTGCCATTGTAATGTACTGTGGTCAGGTGACTAGTTTGGAAAATGGCTTTTTGAGAAGTTTTGAGAAGAAAAAAGCACTTTTTTTATCACATCACACAATTCATTAAACATGCAATCGTATGTTTAATCTAAATGTAAAACAGAAACTAAAGTAACTAAAATAATTAACATAACTGTCATTGTTTTTATCGCCAGACAGACGCCGCTACGGCTTTATATAAGGGAAAAAACAATATCTTTTGTAGAAATTCATATCTACCCTTCTGTATATTAGCAATTTATTTTATTTTATTTTTAAATGAGAGTGAAAGAACACAAAATGAGTTCGGAATACAATTACCCACAGTTCCTCCCTGCATAACTTCAAGACGTAGCAGCACGCAGGTGTGTGTTTTTATTATTAGGCAGTAAATGTACAGCATGATATTAAACCCAGTAATTCTGTTACAACTGATGCATCAGTCACTTTATTATAGAAACACTTTTTTAAAACTGTGTTGGACCCCGTTTTTCTTATAAAGCTTGAACTCTTTGTGCCATTCAGCATGGCGCTGGAAGACGTTAAAGATGTTGAGTTTTGATTACATGTCTGTGTTACATAAATTCACTGCAGGTTTTTAAGCCGCCCATTTATTTTGTTGAGTTTAAGCACTTTCTGTAGACAGAGACTCCAGAAGTACTTATGGGATGTCTTCGAAAGACACAGGGCCCTGTTTTAGTAATCCTTAGCCAGTGGTCAACCTGAACTGTGCAGTTTTTTTAGGGCATGTCAGTGTGTCTTCACAAAACACATATTTTATGATTAGTCATGTACAAATTCTAATTAATTAGTGCATTTTTCACTTAATGCTTAAACAAATTAACATGTCACTTGCTGTTCCCTTTAAGAGCCAGGTGTGCTCTGACTTTGGGGGCTTGCCATTTCAACAGTGCAGCTACCTGGACTCAATGCGATGGTCCATGAGGTTCTCCGTTTTACTATAATTGGAGAACACACAGTATAGTGTAGAGCATGTGTGCCCACAATTTTCTGGCCTGAGATCTACTTTTTCCAGTGGACAGGTCATCATGATCTACCAGGATTCATCTTTATTTTGTAAGTTTTAATGTTTAAACCTTCTACTCACCTCATGTTAATATTATTTGCAATGCAAGGTACGCCACAGAAAAAAACTAAACATTATTATTCTGATGATTTGCACTGAATGCTGTCACTCAGGTGAGAGGAGTCTGAACAGTAGCTGCTGATGCCAATTCTCAAACCGGCTTCCAAATGATCATTAGCGAGGGTCAACAGCTATCTGGAAAAGGCTGATTAACATCAGTAGGTTGCCCATATGTGACACATTTTCTTAGGTTTGGATACTTTTCTGTAGCCTGCATGTTCCAAAACTACGCAGCAGAGGCGCCCAACTTCATTTGCATGTCATGGTTTAAAGTCATGCATGGCACGAAAGGTTCCCCTGCTTAAATTTGCACACTTCCAGGCCCGTCTTAAGTTTGCCCATGACTGTTTGGATGAGCCAGACGAGTCATGGGAGAAAGTTATGTGGTTAAATGAGACCAAAATAGAACTTTTTGGCCTTTATTCCACTCGACAAATTTGGACGACAAAGAATGATGAGTACCATCACAATAACACCATCCCCACTGTGAAGCATGGGGGTGGAAGCATAATGCTTTGGGGGTGTTTTTCTGCACATGGGACAAGATGACTACATTGTATTAAGAGAGTATGACCGGGGCCTTGTATTGTGAGATCTTGAGGAACAACCTCCTTCCCTCAGTTAGAGCATTAAAGATGGGTCGTGGCTGGGTCTTCCAACATAACAATGACCCTAAGCAGTCAGGATAACCAAGGAGTGGCTCCGTAAGAAGCATATCAAGGTTCTGGAGTCGCCTAGCCAGTCTCCAGACCTAAACCCTTTAGAAAATCTTTGGAGGAAGCTCAAACTCTGTGTTTTTCAGCGGCAGCCCAGAAACCTGGCTGATCTGAAGAAGATCTGTGTAGGAATGGGCCAAAATCCCTGCTGCAGTGTGGGCAAATGTGAAAAACTAAAAAACTACAGGAAATTGTAACTGTAATTGTAAACAAAGGCTACTGTACCAAATAATAACAAGGTGTTCAAATACTTATTTGCAGCAGTAACACAAATAATTTATTTCAAAATCATAAATTGTTATTTCCGTATTTTTCTTTTTGATTATGTCTCTCACAGTAGACATACACCTAAGATGAAAATTTCAGACCCCTCCACAATTTCTAAGTGCGAGAACTTGCAAAGTCGCGAACTTTCAAATAATTATTTTTCTCTCTATAGTGATGAATGTCTGTCTAGTTTGTTTCTAGTCAGTGGTGCACCTGTGTTTTCTGTCGCCGAGATAGCAATGTGTCAGAAATGTACCTGAACACACCTCATTTCGAGATTCCATGCCCACCAGGGTAGATCTATTCACAGAAAGTGTTTCTATTTAAATGACACAGATGGAAGGCATAAAAATAGACTGTTTTCGGGGTATCAGATAGTAATGAGCACCTTGTGCAGGGTGTAAATTAGGACATGTTGTGTTTTGCCTATTGTGGTTGAGTCCAGTATTATAATTAAAGTATTTATAACCACACATTTTCCCCAAAAAATGTGTAACTTTGTATGCAGTAATCAGTTCTTTTTCAAGAAATTATTAATTTCTTATTTTATTAACATGTACAATATTGCTTTATGCTTTGGGTGTAACCTACACATCAGAGTCTATGACCTCTGAGTGCTTTATGACACTAGCAAGCATATATCCCAATTTACAGCTTTCTTGTAAAATAAGGCAATCTAGCTACTTGTTGAGGCACGCTAGCAGAGGAATGTGGGTCTGTAGCTGTTTAAAGGGGAGGCAGGGTAGGTCTCTGTCATTTTGTTTGAATCTAATAAAAAGTGAAGCTTCACCTCTTGTGCTGGCAAGGGCTTCCAGCTCTGTTTGCTGTTGCTGAATGGTGAGGGTGCTATCCTGCCTGTCAAATCCGATTTCTCTCCCAAGATCATACTGTCCAGCGGAGCTTGGCTCGTCGGCTTCCCCTCCACTCAGGAACCCGGGATTTAGAATGCCCTTTATAATGTTCCTGTCCTCCTTCTCTCCTTCTTCTGGGAATTTGAGAAAAAAAAGAGGTTGGGACAGTTTATTTAGTGTGTCCTAAAAATAAAAGTCTTAGAGGTTAAAGATTAAAATAACTTCTAGCTAAGGAGGATTAAAAGTGATGATGATGATGGTGGTTCTAATTTGCATTGAGTATCTTAACACATAAGCTGCCCGAAACGTCCCCAAAATATTAAAAAATTGCCAAAAAAGAAACTAAAGTTATGTTAACATATGTTGAGACAGTCTTCTATCATGAAAAATACTCTATAATAACCCTTTTTTTATAAAAGCAGTTCTTATAATGCACTGTAAATGCATTTATATGGCTTTAAAAGGTATTTGTAATGTAAGTGTTTATGAACTTATTTGAGAGACCCTTGTTATTCGTCTATATAAAATCTCTCTCCATTATAAAGGAAACTCAAAAATATTTTCTATTTGCCACATAATAAGAATGACTTTATAAGTGCTTATAACTGCTAGTAAAATGTAATAGCTAAATGACGATTTTATGAATATGAACATTATGTAACGTTTGGGTTATAAAGCTTAATGACAAATTGTTCTAATACATTATGAATATGATTATAAACATCCATAAACATTAAAAGAGGCTAATGACAATAGGTATTTATTATTAATACTTTATAAAGCTTAATGAATGGATTTATAATGCATTATAAGTTTTCGAATTATAATAAAAGGTAGCACTTTCTATGAATCTGGTATTCATAAACACATTCAAAAAGCTTTAGAAAGAAATTATAATGCTTTGTTACACGTGTCATTAACCTGTGTAAATGTAAATATATGTTTATAACTACACTCATGAAATTATTAGATTATGCCATAAGGCTTTATAACACAAATTGACATAATACATAATGACATAATATGTGTATTATTTTCCCTTATGAATGCATATATGATGCATTATTAATTTATACAAAATTCCTAGAAAGTAATACCAAACAAATCAGAAGAAACCGAAGTCTAGGTTTATATTATAATGCATTATGTTATTTTTTAAAATAAAGCTTTGTAACGTTGCGTATGAGTAGAAACCTTAATGTACATTAACAGAGGTTTTGATAAGTAATATGTGTTATGGATATTTAATAAAGCTTGATTAATGCTCTCATAATGCTTTATAAATATTGGCTTCATATAAAGTGTAACTGGTTATACATGTATATATTCAACTTTATTTTTTTATTTGTTGATTTGATTAGTAAATGCCTTATATGGGACAATTTTTTCACTGTCACATATAAAGCTATGAAATGGGCCCACTGTTGAACCTTGGTCCTCTAGGATTATTTCTGAATGTTAAAGTGATCGTTCACAGCTATGATCTTTGAGGACTTCTTATTAGCAACTTGCATCTTAGGCTTCTTTGCCATGAGACAGTGTTCTACTAACAAGTGCTGTTTAAAAAAAATAAATAAATCAGTGCATAACATAAAAATGCATCTTCGTCTGATATTCATGTAAAGTGAATCATCTTTCCTAAATGGCATTTACAAATCATTAATTTACAGCCTACAGTATGTAGCATTAGAAGAAGTAGGTTAAAGAGAGCCCCACATGAAGATGGAGCAGAGAGGTGGAGGAACGAGGGGAAAAAAAATAAAATAAAAGACGAATATGAAGATAGAGGCCAAGGCGAAAAAGAAAAAGAAATGATTAAAATAATTACAAATCGTGCCCTGACAAGCAAGAGCAAAATTTAGCCCAGAGCCATTTGTCTGTAATTAGTTAATTAATCCTTACACAAATTATGAGCAATAACTCATCATACGGAGCTCACCCATCAGAAATTCAGCCGACTTAGATTTCTTCTGCTTAGCTTGCTTCAGAGCCTTCTGCTCCAACTTCTGGAGGGAAATTGTTAAATGAATAAATTAGTTGCAGAATGAAGATCATCATTTATGATCCGCAACTAACACAGTACTTTAAATATGGAACGACACCAAAATGACATTTAATTTACATTGCTGCTAAAGGGGTCAAGCACTAATTGAACAACAGGGGTGGAAAGAATTTAATCATAAATAGATAAGTTGACATGAATGCCTAATGAAGGTCACATTAAAATACTTCCTCCTTCTCCCAGTGCAGCCCCCCACCTACCACCTCCAACCAAAATCACCATTTCGGCTTTGAAAACATACGAGGCGGCGAAAACACTGAGCGTGTTCAGATGAGCATCACGTTGGGCTTGAGTGATTAGGATGCACATACACGCAGGAAAGAAGGAACGACAGAACGAGCATGGCGTTTTACGACTTACTGTTGTTTTGGGTTTTTTTAAGATTGGAAGCGTTGTAGGAGTAAATGGAAATCAGAAGCGGATCCTGTATATCAGTGTGATAAAACAGGCGGTGGAGGAACAGGCTGCGTGCATGTACACAATATAAAACATGATTTTTGAAATGAAGGATCAGACTGTGGAAGAGGGGGATGTTTTTCATTCGAGATGACAGAACAATTAAACCAGCAAGAGGACACATTCCAATCTGGAGGAAAGAGTTTAGTGAATCTGTTTTTACATCCAACAAGCCCTAAAGCAAGACATTCATTTGCACCACTGAGATTAATGCTCATCTAATTGTAACTTATTTAAAAACCATTTCTTTTTTTCTCTTTTCACCACTGCCTTCAAATCAATTTTTTCCAACGGGAAAAAAAAAATTGAATGTCTTAAATAAATTTCCCATTTCATTTCTTCTCCGTTGCCATTTTATGCTTTGGTACACATACACACACACACACACACACACACACACACACATGCAGACACACACTGAGAGAAAGAACGAGAGGGAGACAGAGGGATAAAGAAAGAAGAATAAGGCAGTGTTTACGCTATATTAAATAATTTAATTTTATTATTAATAAATCAGGAGCTACATGGTGGCGTAGTGGTTAGCACATTCTCCTCTAAGCGCTGGGGATCCAGGTTTGTATTCTGATCTGGGAGGAGTTTCCATGTTTTTTCCATGTCTGCATGGGTTTCCTCCAGGTTCTCCGGTTTCCTCCCACAGTCCAAAACATGGATTCAAAGTGCATTGACTGCTCTAAATTGCCTGTTCTAAAGGATCTGGAAAGTGCCCGAAACATTCTCCCCTATATGGTCATGGGGAACACCACCCAGGTAACCACTGAATAGGATTAAGTGACCATAAATTAACGTTTAAACCGTTTGCAGGATATGTCAACAGACCGGGGTCAAGATTGGACCAGTGATATATGAACATCTTAGGCACTGGGTAGATACGACCATGACAGAGTGCCAACCTATCGCTGAGCACACTTACTGTACTCACACAGCCACACACACAAACACACACACTGTAGGGCAATTTAGAGCATTCAATTTACCTTGAATCCATGTTTTTGGAATGTGGGAGGAACCTGAAAAACCCACTCGGACACGGGGAAACCATGGTAACTTTACCCAGATTGGAATTCTAACCGGGAATCCCCACTGCGAACATGCTAAACACTAAGCCACCGATTGCATCTCAAACTATATATATACACTTCTCAAAAAAAAAGGGAACACAAAAATAACACATCCTAGATCTCAATGAATAAAATATTTCAGTTGAAAATCTTTATG
>JAOUQT010000023.1:6378177-6388314 GCA_025769995.1 Xyliphius kryptos
ACAATAGTAAAAATTATATAAACTATATGAGTCCATTGAGTCTATCCTCCAGGACAATACAGACAAAACGGCAGGAGAAATGCTACCACAGGCCTTCTGTATTCGTTGTTTTAGGTGCCCCACATCCTGGATCTTTACAGAGAACACCATAGCCTTAGTCAAGAGTGGGAGAAGAGAATCGCGTTGACAATTTAAAACAATGGGTAGCACTATGAGCACATCCTTTAGTTGGTTACTGTTGTTGCGTCATGTCACAAATGTGTTAAAATCTCAATACTGAATAAAGCTACGCTAAAAATGAACACAGCATTGTTTTCTTGTGGATTCTCTATGTGTTTAATGTGTCACATGACCCCCTAACTATTGAAAATGTGAAGTTAAATCCAAACTGGCGGCTTTGGAGATGGCCGCCAAGGGAGTCACCCAGCCTCAGATGTTTTCCTCCTCCCACAGCAACCACTTCCATTTTATCAGGATGTATCCATACTTTTGGCCTACCCTATATATCATTTATAATGCATTGTGTCACTTTGTGTTATAAAGTCTTATGACATGTTTTTATAACACTTTGAATGTGGCTATGGACATTAACTAAGGCTGATGACTGAAGTATTATAAAGCATTATGAATACTGGATTTAAAATGTTTCTCTTTCTTTACATTCTGGTTTTATGTATGTCTCAGACGTTGCAACAAGGCCAAAGGGAGAGAAGATCCCTCATGAGCAGCAGATGAAGTTCTTTGGAAAGGTTTGTTTTTTATTTCCTTTTTTTCATATATACACCTTCAGACCAAAAAAAGGTCACATACACTATTAATATCCTCCAGGACTACAACGCTATCAGTCCAGGTGCTATGCAGTAATCGTCGTATCCACAGTGCTCCGACTGTGCCATAGACAAGGAGATGGGGACACCTCAAAACGACACCTCAGATAAACAGACAAGAAATGCAGTTAGATCTAATAAAGCACCATAACTAAAGTATAGACACTCACTCCAGCATAACTGACTAGAGCAGCAGAACTAAAAAGGGCAGATACCGCAGACTTTGCCAAATCGAGAGGGCCCCCTGGAAGAGCATTATTTCAGCACTACGCCATCTACTGATGATGAGCATGCTGAAGAGGTGAAATGCCAGCAAAGACTTTAGCTTTGGTTACAGCATGTGTTCATTCTGGCATTGTTTCCACTGAGCTTCCACAAGAGCTTAATCTCAAGAGTATTGATGATGGCAGATTTGGGACCACTGCAATTATTTGCCATTGCACCCCATAGATTCTACAGATTCTGTGGTGGCAAAACCATGTGTAAGAATGATGTCTCGTGCTCCCTGAACCACTCTTTGACAATAAGACCGCAGGATGTGTCTTGCCACATGGTTGTTGTAGTTTATTCTTTACATACTGCATCAGTTGGGATTAAACACCTTGTTACAGCTGAAACATGATCACTCCTGCAGCAATTAACCAATGAGAGGCTCTTACCTATCTGATAAATCCAGATGGTGACCTTTTTTAATGGCAGGCGGTGTGTGTGTGTGTGTGTATCTTCCGCTTATTCCTTAATGAGGGTCGCGGGGGGGTTTCCCATGCCCATCCAAGGGATAACATCTCGGGCGCTGGGCAGATACACCCAGGACAGGGCACCAATCCATCGCTGGGTACACACTCACTCACACACACACATACACACACTATACAGGGCAATTTAGAGTATTGAGTTTACCTTCATGTTTTTGGAATGTGGGAGGAAACTGGAGAACCCGGAGGAAACCCACATAGACACAGGGAGAACATGCAAACTCCACCCAGATTGGGATTCAAACCGGGAATCCCAAGTGCTAATAGGCGAATGTGCTGACCACTAAGCCACCGTGCCGCCCCCTAAAAAAATAGTATGTTATATTTATGCATCACGCACAGACTGGTCTATTTCAAATGTTTGTTTCTTTTCATTTTGATGGTTATAACTGACAACTGATGAAAATCCCAATTTCAAATAATGTGAATATGTTCAATACTGCACTCCGCTTGCGCGCCATGCCTAATAAAACCTTTTTCCAGTGGTTTATTCACAGTAATGCCGCCCTTTAGTTCCTCATTGCTTTATTAATTATCGATCACCCTGATAGTAACCATATCTTTAAATCTTATATGACCATTTTAATAAAGAAATGTACAATGCAGCGTGATGTTCTCGTGTTTTTTACAGGTTGTCCTGCCTTTAGTCGATCAATACTTCAAAAACCACCGACTCTACTTCCTGTCCACTGCTGTTAGACCAATAGGCAGCGGAGGTCATGCATCTAATAAGGAGAAGGAAATGGTAACCAGGTAGGAATTTTTGTGTGTAACCCAGAGTAACACAAACGCACAGCTCCTCTCTTATCTCTCTACACCAACACACAGATTACACAGGTGTGTCTGGCTCCACCTCTTATTTACATTTTAGCATTTGATTGCAGCTTTATTGCCACAGTCTATTCCTCTTTTGTTGGCTTTCATTTATTCTATGTTTCATATTATCTGCTTTTTGTTTCTCCTCTAAACCAGTGGCACAAAAACACAGGTGGGCTGTAATCTGCGAACATGGGCTTGCATTTTATATGCTGTTAATTAAATTCTCAACGACGAATTAATCAGTCAGTAATGTTTATCTGTCAAAAAAAATAAATCTGATTTCTGCTTGGTCTGTTTTTAAAATGGCTTTTAATTCACTAATGTTTCTTCTTTCTACTATTTCTTCCTTCTTCTATAATCTACTGTCCCCCAGTCTTTTCTGCAAACTGGGAGTTCTTGTCAGACATAGGATCTCTCTGTTTGGTAAGGCTTTATTTCCCAGCTGTGTGTATGTTGTCTCTATTTATTTTTGAAATGTCCTCTTAATGTGTGAACTCTATTGGAGAGTGCAGGAGTTTGTAAGTGCATGCTTCCAGTCGTTTCGCTGCCTGCGCTGAGTCTGTAGTAATGACTGGCTTTAGCATTTTTCTGCTTTTAAAACTGAAAAGATTTAAAGCTTTATGGTAGAGGTCTATATTTATAGTTTTTGCGCTAATGACTGCTTCTTTTTTTAGGAAATGACTCTACATCCATAGTAAACTGTCTTCACATACTGGGACAGACACTGGATGCCAGGTTTGTGTTCTGTCATTTGCCATTAAATGTATGTATTTAAAAAGATGTTAGGGAGCACACATGCCCATATACGGCGCCCAGGAAGCAAGGTGTCTTGCTCAAGGGCACTTTAGCAATTGTGCTGGTCATAAAATAAGAATATCATGAAAAAGTTGATTTATTTCAGTAATTCCTTTCAAAAAGTGAAAATTGTACAACAAATTCATTCATTACGCACAGACTGATATATTTCATATTAGAATATTACTTAAGACCAATAGAAAAAAGGGCACTCAGTATTTAGTAGGTCCTCCTTTGGCCTGGATCACTGCAGCAATGCGGTGTGGCGTGGAGTCGGTCAGTGTGTGGCACTGCTCAGGGGTTTTGAGAGCCCAGGTTGCTCTGACAATGACCTTCAGTTCTTCTGAATAGTTAGCTCTGGCGTATCACAGCTTCCTCTTCACAATACCGCATAGATTTTCTGTGGGCTTTAGCTCAGGCAAGTCTGATGCCAATTAAGACCAGGGATACCATGGCCCTTAAAGCAGGTAGTGGTAGATTTGGCACTGTGTGCAGGGGCCAAGTCCTGTTGGAAAACAAAATCTGCATCTCCATAAAGTTGGTCAGAAGCAGGAAGTGCTCTAAAACGTCCCGGTAGGTGACTGCATTGACCTCAGACCTCAAAAAACACAATGGAGCAATAGACTCCAAACTCTGGGAGCTTGATTTCCAAAGAACATGCATAATTTACTTTCATCAGCGAACAGAAGTTTGGAGCACCCAGCAGCAGTACAGTCCTTTTTATCTTTAGTCCAGGCAAGATGCTTCTGATGCCATCTCTTGTTCAAGGTGGTTGATACGTGGAATGCGCCAGCTGAAAGCCATGTCTTGCAGATGTCTGTACGTGGTGCTTTTTGAAGCCCTAACTCCAGCTGCAGTCCACTCTTTGTGAATCTCCTTCACATTTTTAAATGGCTTTTGTTTCACAATCCTTTTCAGGGGGCGCTTATCCCTTATGCTTGTACACCATTTCTTCCATTTGACACAGAGCTCTTTGAACAGCCTGCCTCTTTAGCAATTACCTTTCGGGGCTCACCCTCCTTCTGCAAGGTGTCAATGGTCATCTTTTGGACAACTGTCAGCTGAACATATTATTAGACCTCATCTCAAATCAGCTTAATAGTGTTTCAAACCTAAACATTCAAAATAATGTGGAAGGGATTTACAAAAAGCAAAACTTTATGGTGGTGTTTTGTTTATTAAGAAAGAAACACTGCGAGGACCAGGACTCAGTGGGGGACTCATCCTCCTTAAGGTGCTGGGGAGCAATTACAGTGCAGGACACAATATACGGATTCTGAAATAATCAAGTGTCCTTTGTTTAAAAAAATACTTTTTTTTTTATTTGGTTCATTAAACAAGGTTTACAGAGTTCTGAGCCTTAAAGCCCCAAAGAGCAAGCACTGGCAAGAAAAAACTTCCTGTTAAGTTGTTTTATAATACTTTTATAAAATTAATAAGGCACTCAAGGTTGTAAATTATTGTGAATAAATACCAGAAGAGAGATAACAACACCTAATTACACCATTCATTTAAAAAAAAAAAATTCCCAACAATGCTCGTCCTCTTGTGCCTTAGTGCTTTAATGGAATGCAGACTTTGCTCTTCTTCTGACTCAGTATATTTACGTAGAGGTTAACTGTATTAAAGAGGTTTCTGGTAAATCCAAACCTGTTAAGATACAAATGCTACAAGTGTTCCCTATTTTTATCTGTCTGTGGGTTGCAGGACAGTAATGAAGACCGGTTTGGAATCCGTTAAGGCAGCATTAAGGGCTTTTTTTGACAATGCTGCTGAGGATCTGGAGAGGACCATGGAAAACCTGCGACAGGGTCAGTTCACACACACTCGAGCTCAGCCAAGAGGAGTCACCCAGATCATTAACTACACTACGGTGGCTCTACTTCCTGTCCTTTCTTCATTGTTCGAGCACATTGGCCAGAACCTGTTTGGGGAGGACCTTATACGTGAGTGTTTTCCTTAATAAAGATTTGATTATTGGGAGTTTTAAAAATAATTTTAAAGCAGGTTAGACTTTAAAGTACTGAGCTGATTATAGTTACAGTAGTTTGAAAGGTTAAAAAGACAAATCCAGTATATTTATTAAGATAAGTATTCACAATTATGTACATAACATAATAGAGAAGGGGTCAACGTATTGCACATAAGATGACTGAAGAGTTATTGTACTAATGTTATATGTCAGTTTGTCAGTTTATAGGTGGGGGGTGGTTACTGAGAGCAGTGCTTATTGTACAGTCTTAACTGCAGCGGGAATGAAGGACCGACGGTAACGTTCCTTAACCAACTTCCAATGATTCAGCCGGTCACTGAAGGTGCTGCCCAGTGCCACTAGAGTCCCGGACATGGGTTGTGATTCATTGTCCATAAGAGTTGCTAGCTTGTTTAGTATCCTCCTATCTATCTCCCACCATCTGCACCAGGTCTAAGGGTCCCTCCAGGACAGAGCTGACCTTCCTAATGAGTTTATTCAGTCTGTTTTGTTCTGCATTGGTGATGATGCTGCCCCAACACACCACCACGGTGTCAAAAATAAAAGTACAGAGCCAAGTAGTAAAATTAAGTGAGCCGGAAAACAATGTATACATTGATTGTTTGCATTAACTGCATGGCACCTTTAATACTTGTTAGTAATGTATGCTTGCAGGAGCTATGTCATAAAATTCATATATTAATGTTCATTCCTGGGTGGCATTGGGGTGACAGCACGTTCTCCTCTCAGTGCTGGGAATCCAGGTTCGAATCCCAATCTGGGTTCGAGTTTACATGTTCTCCCTGTGTATGTGTGAATTGTCCTCGGGTTCTCTGGTTTCCTCCCACAGTCTAAAAACATGGACTCAAGAAAAATTTGCTGCTCTAAATTGCCTCTCACATATACTGTGGGTATGTTCCCTGTGACGAATTGATGCCCTCTCTTGGGTGTACCTGCCCAGCACCCACAACATTTTCCCCTGGATGGAAATGGGGAACCTTCCCGCACAACTACTCCCTTATATATGACTAATGAAAAGATAAGGTTGCTTACTGCAACATTTGGCATACTTACTCTTCCGAACCCTGGGAAGGTTTATGTACATTTTATAACAACCAAGAAGTGTTGTGTTTGGTAGCTCAGTGATTACAATAATATGCGGTCCACCTGAAGGTCGGGGGTTCAAATTTCAGGTACTTAGACAATACCAACCCTTATTGCTCCAGGCTGTATAGCCAACCTTCTTCTCTGACCCCATCCCTGGATACTTGCCGCTTAAAAATTGCTTTAAAAATAAAAGCGTCTGCTAAATGACGAATGAAAATAAAATGGTGTATTTTTATTTTTTTCAACACATTGACTCATCATCACTGAATTATATTAAAAGGTTCTTTGTAACTGTGATATACTGTAAACATTCCTAAAAGTAAATGTACATGTGATTTTTTATGTTTGTTTATAATGTTAAAGTTAATCTGATTAACACAAGCTCATGTGTATTTATATATCTGTATGTGTATGTATATACTGTCCTGACAGTGGATGATGTCCAGGTCTCCTGTTATAGGATCCTTAACAGTCTTTACTCTCTTGGCACCAGCAAAAGCATCTATGTTGAAAGGTACTGATGACACTGCATGACGAAACATGTTTTCATTTTCGTTATATATGTGATATAATCTGTAATACAAGTCAAGGACAGATGAATGTCATAATATCCTCTTCATTAAAACATATAAACAGCTATAAACATTTTATGGACCTTAAACATTGTGATTGTTACTGGAACATGTGCAGACAGCGGCCGGCTCTTGGTGAGTGTCTGGCAGCGTTTTCTGGTGCGTTTCCGGTTGCATTTCTGGAACCACATCTCAACAAATACAACAACTACTCCATTTACAACACCAGGGGCTGTAAAGAGAGGACAAGTGAGCACTATTTTACCATATTATATTAACAATATCAGTTTTTGTAACACAGTATGTAAATTTATATCTTTATATGATTGTTGTGTATTCCAAAATATCATAGAGTCATACATGATTGCACACATTCTTTCACAGCTCTTGAAAAAATAAAGAGACCACTACAAAATGATCTCTGATTTCACTCTTTAAATTAACATTGTTCTTTTATTCTATAACTACTGACATGTCTCTGAAATTCCAAACTAAAATTTAGTATTTATTTGCAGAAAATGAGAAACGGTCAAAATAACGAGAAAAAAAAAAAAAAAAAAAGCAAATGATACAAAGAAAACAAGTTCCTATTCATTTAGAAACAACAATACTAATGTTTTAACTCTGAAAGAGTTCAGAAATCAATCTTTTGTGGAATAAGCATGATTTTTAATCTTTTGTGTGACCTTATGCCACTCCTGGTGCCAAAATTTGTGAATGTCAGCTTTGTTTGATGGGTTGTGACATTCATCTTGATAGAATATCAGTCAGCAATCGCAGGATGACCTCTATGAACCTACCAAAGGAATGTTAAATGGCAGCTGGGGTAAAGTGCACGGCGAAAACAGTTGGTAACAGGCTCCTTGAGGCAGGGCTCAATTCCTGTAAAGCTAGAAAAAAGCCTTTCATCAATAAAAAGCAAAGGAGAGTCAGGCTGAAGTTTTTAAAAGAGCATAAGAATTTGGCCATAAAGGAATGAGTCCAATTTTCAGCTTTTCCCAACACCTGCTTGTCCAATGGTTAGACTGAGACCTGGAGAAGCATACAAGCCACAGTGTCTTGCACCCACTGTGAAATTTGGTGGCGGATCAGTGATGAACTGGGGGTGCTTCAGCAAGGCTGAAATTGGGCAGGTCCATCTTTGAGACAGATGAATGGATCAAGCCACATACAAGGTTCTCCTGGAAAAACACTTGCTTCCTTCTCCTCTGCCAATGTTCCCAACTCTGAGGGCATTTTTTCCCAGCAGGACAATGTTTCATGCCACACAGTTAGGTCAATCAATGTGTGGATAAAGGAGCACCAGATCAAGACCTTGTTATGGCCAGCCCAATCTCCAGACCTGAACTCCATTGAAAACCTCAGGAATGTCATCAAGAGAAAAATGGATAGTCACAAGCCATTAAACAAAGCTGAACTGTTTAAATGTTTGCACCAGGAATGGCATAAAATCACCCAAAAGCAGTGTTAGTGACTGGTGGAAAAACCAAGTCTTTGTATGAAAGCTGTGAATAAAATATTGTACCAAATATTGATGTTTTGAACTGTTCCTGAGTTAAAACATTGGTATTGTTGTTTCTAAATTAATAGGAAAGTGTTTTCTTTGCATTATTTGAGGTCTGAACTCACTGCTGCTTTTTCCTAATTTTGACCATTTCTCATTTCCAGCAAACATACATTTTTTGGGGTAATTTCAGAGATATATTATTGGTAGTTTATTAACTAAGAACAATGTTTATTTGGGTTTAACATATACCTATAAAGAGTAAAATCAGAGTAACTCATCATTTTGCAGTACTTACTTATTTATTTTAAATAATAATATTTGTATATTAAACCAATAAGGCAAGAGTGGGCGTGGCATTATTATGAATAAATCACAGGAAAGAGTTATGAGACACTACGTGAAGTGGAGTACAGACACCTCTTTTTTTATTTATATATTTATATACAATAATACACAGCCTTGACAGAAACCTCTGGTTTGTCCAACAATTCAATACTGCCATCCACTGGCCAAATTACAGAAATTATAAATATTATAAAAAAAAAAACATTGGGAAAATAATGTATATCACATATTGATTCGAATGTGAAGCGCTCAGAAGTAAGTGTTATTGTCAATGTCACGGCTGGACAAACGGCTCAGCCAATCAGATTTAAGGCCAATCAGATTTTTTTTTTCTTTTGATGAGAGAGGTCTGTAATTTTTATTATAGGTACACTTCAAAGACAAAAATAAGAAAAAATCTGGAATCCCATTATAGGGTTTTTTAAATAATTTATTTGTAAATAATCAAGCAAACAAGATTTCTGGCTCTAACAGTCCTGTAACTAATTTAAGAAGCTTCTCTGTACTCCACTCGTTAGCTATGTTAACGGCACCTGTTTGTCCTCGTTATCTGTATAAAAGACACCTGTCTACAGTCTCAAACAGTCAGACTCCAAACTCAACCATGGCCAACACCAAAGAGCTATCGTAGGACACCAGGAAGAAAATTAAATTGTAGAATTGAGTAAATATACAATGGGCAAGCAGGTCGGTGTGAAGTAATCAACTGTGGGAGCAATTGTAAATAAATGGAAGACATACAAGACGATGTCTTGTAAGAAGATCATGTAGTCAGGTGAAACCCAAAACCACTTTTTTGATAAAAACTCATCGTTTTAAGTAGGAAGAATGCTGAGTTGCATCCCAAAAACAGCATACCAACTGTGAAGCATGGGGCTGAAAACAAGGTACTTTGGGGCTGTTTTCTGCAAAGGGGACAGGACGATGGTTCCAGGTTAAGGGAAGAATGAACCGAGCCATGTATCATGAGATTTTAAACCAAAACCTCCTTCCATCAGTGAGAGCATTAAAGATGGAACATTGGCTTGCTCTTCCAGCATGACCATGATCCCAAACACACTGCTCAGGCAACAAAGGAGTGGCTCTGTAAAAAGCTTTTCAAGGTCCTGAAGTGGCCTAACACGTTTCCAGACCTCAACCCCATAGACAAGAGTTGCCCAGTGCCCAGTCCCAAAACATCACTGCTCTAGAGGAGATCCGCATGGAGGAATGGACCAAAATAGCAGCTACAGTGTGTGCACACCTGCTGGAAACGTTTGACGAATAAAGTATTTAGCTAAGCTTTTATTATTGACCAAATGCTTATTTTCCACCATAATGTAGAACATACACTGCTCAAAAAAATAAAGTGAACGCTTAAGCAACACAATGTAACTTCCAGACCTCCATGGGATAATAATTTTGATTTACATTTTGATCATTTTTATGTTATTTTGTT
>JAOUQT010000023.1:6750311-6760324 GCA_025769995.1 Xyliphius kryptos
TGACCACTGTGCAAGACTTGTGTCATTCCCAAGACGAATTGACGCTGTATTGGCCGCAAAAGGAGGCCCTACACCATGCTAATAAATTACTGTGGTCTAAAACCAGGTGTTTCAGTTTCATTGTCTAACCCCTGTATAATGACAAGAATGAAATACAGTTAGGGAGGGATTGGGGGTGTAGGTGATTAAGCAATGTAATTCATAAAACAGATTCATTATCAATTCACATCTTGTTGTTTGCCAAGGTTGTCCTTGTATGCCAATGAAGATCACAATATAACACAACCAGGGTTACTGGATCGTTACTGGATTAGGAACTCCTAAGAAAAAATTGGTCCTCCTTTTTCAATTATTACAGCTTGTAGATGTCAGAACAGACTTTACAAGGTGGAAACATCCTGCATTCGCAAATCGACGCATGTCCTACAGCAGATCTGCCGGTTTAAAAATATTTTGCTGGCAGATGCAAATAGATTACGCAGACAATTGTATTTCATTTGTCCAAGGTCCATTGACTCCATTTTTGGCCAATGTGAGGTATTTGGTTGCGATTATAGATGTCCAACAGAAACACAAACGTTCTATGGGATGTCGTACCCAAGTCGACCACCTGCAAGTACAGTCAGCGTGTACAGTGTGTAAACAGGAAATTTAGTTAGTCATAAGATAAAGGGGCCCTCTTCTGGTGTGGTGGTGTATTGTCTATTTATCTGATTGCTGGTTACTGACTGTTACTGCTAGACAGGTTGTTTTTTAATGAGTAGTTGCACACTTCGGTTTAAGATTCCAGTTTCTGTCTGGTCTTTTACTGTTGTAGACTTCCCACTCCAATGCATTTTTAGATGTTCTTGCTCACCATGTTTGTGAACTGCAGTTATTTGTGTTATTTCAGCCTTCATTTATAGCCAGTTCAAACCAATCTGGCCATTCTCCCTGACCTCTGTAATCAGCAAAGTGTTTCTGCAGCACTGCCATTTGCTGGATGTTTTTCAATGTGGGAATCAGTGTGTGCTAACTCTAAAGAATGTTGTGTCTGAAAATCACAGGAGATAGGAAACTGTGCAAGCAGCTCATAAGACACCAACTTTAATGCCATGATTATAGTTTATTATTTAATATCAAGGGCATGACAGGAGCAAGATTATATTGATCACAAGCTTGCATTCATGGCGGTGGTTTTTCAAACATGGGAAGCAGATTTTGGGCCTACATCATAAAATTAGTTAATTACAGCATTACATTATAGAAATCACAGCTTACCCCTTCTTCCCACCTAGGCATGACTTCTACATTCCTTCATTCGTCCATTCATTCATTGATTATCTTCCGCTTAATCCATATGGTGTCACATGCCAACCGGTGCCCACCGGGCAACTATTTTTCACAGGGGCAGGAACAAGTCTAGACATTATACCACTCCACCGTATGGCACACGCACATACACCTTTACAGTCACACACTAAGAGAGACTTTAGAGACACTAATTAACCTAACACACAAGTCTTATGAATTGGGTGAGGAGATCCAAGCACCTGGCGAAAACCCGCACAAACACAAGGAGAACATGCTCCACACCAAATTTGAACACGGGTCATTTTTTCTGTTAGGTGATAGCGGCACCTTGTTGCCAGTTCAATGGCTAGTATTCCTGTCTTTAAGATCTTGTGTAAAATTAGTAATCTAAACAAAATGAAAACAAGGAACAAACTTAAGAAAGATACATTTGTATCTGTAACCACTGGCCCAGCCACTCTGAGATTTCCTCCAATCATATAAAGATGCCCAGTGTCCAGACATACCCACTGCCTATTAACACCCAGAGATTCTGAGCTTTCCTTGAAGTGATGTGTTTCGAACTCTTGTCCTATTAGCATCTTGCTTTGCAGCAGGAAGTCAAAACCATCCTGAAGTCTCATTGAAGTCCATCAGATTTTATTGAATGCATCACTATAGGAAAGGTTACGTGGGAAGTGCCAGGAAGACGATCAGATTACGAATGAACCAGCCATTAAACACATTATATCATGTTCGCTCCGTAGCAATATAAATACAGCAGTCTGCACTAGCATTAGCATTTCCTTACTACACACTCTCTCTCTCTCTCTCTGTTTTCTCCATTTCTCTCACTCCTGTTCTCTTAGTGCTGTTCCCTGTAAATGTTTCCTTTCTTCATGGTCTCTTTTATCTTTGTTACCTAATGTTATTTATACTTTCCTCTTTACCTCCTTTCAGCTTCTTCATCATCTTCCTAACTGTATCAGTTTGCACGTGCCTGCTTGCTTTCCTTTTCTTCATTCACTTCATTTACTTCAGTCTTTTTATTTTCTTTGCAATGTTTCAATGTGTAAAAAATGATTTTTTTACCCTTCTTGTTTCTTTTTTGGTTAAAATTCACTGTTTACAAACTTTATTAAACCAATCTAAAGCACACAATACAATCCTAAATATTCTTTCGTACGTTCAAATGACTGCAGGCAATAGAACATAGTGATATTTGTTGTGTTTGGAGCAAGGTTATGAGCAGCCAAAGGAACAAACCAGCAACCCAGAAGGTACTTCAGTACTTTGTTGTTTTTTCTTACATTTTTTTTCTATCGCCTTATTCTAAATAATTTGAATTTATTTTGTTTTTCAGCTCATATGATACTTCTCACACCTCCGTCTCACCCATGCTACTTCTTGGCAGATTGCCTCTTTAATTAACAAGAAAAAAATGGTTCTTTTTATCGTATTTTCTTGCCTGAATCTTATATGCACATTTGTTCTGTGCTGCAAGAAAGCTTAATAAATATAATTTATAATGATTTTTTTTTTTTCTATGACTACTTTTATTATATTTTTTAAATAGAAATATTCATAGTTTGTTTAAAGGTAGAAATGGCTTGAACAACTTTTAATCTGATAATATGTAAAACAATAATAATAATAATAATAATAATAATAATAATTTAACTATCCTTCCCTGTGGAGAGAAAATATTCAATTTACGCCTCAGAACGGTCAAATTCTCCTAGACTCAGAATTGCCTTGTAGCTTATTATCAAATCTGCATACATTTACCCAGACTACATGTACAGTATATAAACTAAAATCCCATTGTTACTTCCTTAGAGAGAATCGTATGTCTTGCCACCCCAACTGTTCTTATGAAGCAGACTTTAAGAAAAATGTCCAACAAACAAGGAAATTCTTTGCTTTGCTGCTATTTGAAACGCCTGATATGAGCAGAAACAACTACGGGCATATTGTCTAGTATCAGGACAAGGAAAAGAACATGTTTTCTTACATTCTGTTACTTCTCAATAAAGGTGGGAGCCAGAAGACAAATACATCAAGCAGGGCATGTTCACAGGAACAACCTCACTGGCTGACAAACACCTTTCCCCTGAAAATTTGTGAATTCAGCTTCCTGCTCCACACTGATGCTTCTGCCGGAAACAGATGGTTGCCGGAATTGTCCTCAAGCTACGTTCTAAAACTGTTTGTCAAGAATCTGGTTGACAAGCAGTTGGGGTATTGAATATATTTATTCCATTTAGCTTTTTTTTTTAAAGACGATCATATCAAGGTAGTAGCTTCAGTTGCATGTGACAAATAATCTATAAACGTAAGACTATAAGGATTTTAGAGTAGCAGTTGATTGGCCGTAATTTGTGGTAAATAGATATATCATGAAATAAAATGTATTTATTTTATTTAACGTAACTTCAACATCAATGGCTGTTTCAGGACAGGAACGATGTTATATTGATCACAAGGTCAAATTCGTACACAAGGTCACATATTGTACATATCACACAACAACGATTTAGCACATGCACATGTAGAGAAAATGTCCAAGGTCATCCCATCTGGAGATCGAATTTGGAACCTTTTATGCTGTGTGTGATTGCACCACTGTGCCATCCAATTAAATAATAGGAGGTTCTTTATATGAGGGTGAGTCACAAATTTTTCACACTGTTTATACATTAATCACCTATCAGAATAAACCTATTAATTATTAACCTATTAATAAATCTATTAATTCGTACACAATTCTTAAAACATTTGCCCCAGACTGTGCACAAGATCTGAATATCAACATCAAACACACCCTCAATCAACAAAAATATAAGAACTTCATACTGCTCTTGTTTATGCATAACACATGGGGGGAAGCCATTTTTTCTTGCACCATAGTCACAAATAAAATGCCATAACACATTCAAACCTGCGCAGCAGTGACAGGGGACAGCAACCTTGTACAGAAAGTGTAAAGAAGGTTTTAATATACTGTAAATAGAGTGGCATTTATTTTCACTCGCTGTTGTATTTCTAACATGGCTTGCTAAGTAGAGCTGTCTATGGTCCTGAAAATAATTTTTTCCAAATTTTATTACAATACATATTGATGAAATGACAATATTTTCATCTTGGACTACAGAGATTACATGTACCTATGAAGAAGGATTGTATTGAAATACAAAATTTGCTCTCCTTTACCTTTCATCTATTTCAATTAGCCTGCAGTAACCCCCAGCTCTCTGATCTGTGTGTGCGCACTGCTTATTCTAGCATGATACTGACACTCGATACTTTGATCTAGAACATGCAATGCTGACAGACTGGCCCTTGCACAAGGGACTAATGTGAATGACCTGGCATAACCTTGACCAACTATGCCACAGTCTTGACTTTAGATCACAGTGTCACGGGACAAACCCCCTTCCTGTGAGAATTCATTGGATCACTTCTTTCAATGTCCCACTGCACACAGTTATGTTACTCGTGGGATATTTATGTTAAAACATGCTCACAAAGCAAAACAACCCAATGCTTGAACCTAAAATCGAACATGCACTGGTATAAGTCCAATAACAAGCCTTACACTTTACCAAACAAGCAATGTTATTCCTTATACATATATTCTTTGCAAACTATATAAAGTATTGCATGTGCAGCTGTTTTTAATTTTACTTTTATGAAGACGTAGATTAAAAATGTATCAACAACAATAACAAAAGGGGCCGAAAATGTAGATTTTCATTTAGTCTAAATTATAAAAGAAACAATGTGTAATTCTTTTAAGATTGATTAATCACGTTTCTTTTTGCCCTTTGACCTGACACTTCATTAACATTTAATCGGACAATCACATGGCTACAACCCAATGCATTTAGGCATGTACTGGTGGTCAAGAGAACTTGCTAAAATGAAAACCCAGTATCAGAATGAGGAAGAAACGTGATTTAACCGACTTTAAATGTGGCATATTTGTTGGCGCTAGCTGGGCTGGTCTGAGTCCAAAAGCATGTGGTAGGCTAATAGCTGACTCTAAATTGCCCTTACAGTTGACAGTGGGAATTGGGAAGCCATGATGGCATATGACATGATATGCCACTAGCTGTTTTACACTAGACAGATATTTCGCCATGTGAGAAATCAAACAATAATTTGTCCCGGGTTTCCAAATTGGCAGAATCAATGAAACACTGAAACACACAGCAAATAACTGCAAAACTGCAATTCTTGATGCATTGGGAAAATAAATACTTCCCTGTAATTGAGGTGTCGGTTTGCATAGTTTACCAACATTTTATTGATTTAAATAAAAACAACATACTATAGTTTATATCTCCTTCATATCATTTTCCGTATGTGCCACTCAAAAATATTTGTACAGCCCTGATTTGGGTGAACTGCTTAGTAAATGACACAACACATCATCAGGCAACACGTGTTTCATGTTTCTGATAGGAAAGCCTAAATTGAATGAAATGACTTCCTTTTCTCCTGTGATGTTTTGGCTAGGGTTAGATTTACAAAAATCAGCTCAGTCATTAGAAGTGGAAGGTCCTCACATGTATAGTAAAACAAAGATGTATGTGTAGACAAATCTAAACTAGAAACTATGGACTATAGCCTAAACAACTAGCCATAACTAAGCTAAATTCTTAAGTTATGATGTAAACTTATATGACAGACTCTTTCCCTTTCCAGTGTACTACCCTTTTCAAATTGTGGCAAAAATATTGCACAAAAAACATGATGACAGATGACCATATGTGTCCAGATGGGGCTACAGATACTCTCAAATCGAATGGTTCGAAAAGGCAAAGCAATCAAAACATAAATAGACAGATTGCAGGACTGATGAATTGATAGTTCTTTGAGAAAAGGTTGAAATTCTTTACTCAAACTCTCAGGCCATTGTGAAAAGAAGAGACATTGATTACCACTCACAAAAGATCTGAAATGACCAAGAAATTATATTTTCTTGGCAATGAACATTGTGTAAGTGTGAAAGTGACAAAGTGTATGTGTGTGTGGGGGGAAGGGGGTGGGGGGTATGAACCACCAAATCTATTTGTACAAAGTATCCCAGAAGTAACTAGACTGTCTTTAGCTGTTGCTGGTTTTCCAGCTAAATGACCACTCTGGCAGAACAGAAATGATCAGAGTAGAGTGTTTTGCAGGTCTGATGAACACCCTCATTACCTGTTTGTCTCTGAGTAGTGCTTATAGCCTTTATCTTCTACCAGAGAAAATACAACTGACCCATGATTCTGAGAAGGCATCACTGCACATTTCAAGGTTCTGTTAAGTATTTATTATACTGTGATAAGTGGATAAAGTCACAACATGGCACTATTGTGATATGTGTCTTTTGATAATGAAAATCTCAAAGCCACATTTCTTGCTATTAGAAATAAAGGTGTCTATAAAATAATAAAGGCATTTCTAATCATGTGATGTCTGTATGCAGCAAGCTGTTTAACTGAGCCGCTAATGCCTCTGTGATGAATAGACAGACAAAACAGCCATGTACAATGGCCAGAACAAATTGGTCTCAGATGCAAATGGAGACGACACGATTGTCGCTTGCTCAGGGCCGGATATGTAGAGAGAGCCTGAGATGATTGCACCAAGAGACTAAGATGAATAGAGGCGAACAAACGAGTAAACACACTGGGTTTGATTGTGAGTGCACTGAAGCCTGTGCTAATCATAATTAATCACTGACTTATTAAGCGTTAATTACACGTTGCAAATATATCCTCACCCTGCAAGGTCTGGTGATTGACGCTATTGGGGGTAGCTCAGACAGTATTACTGTCTATTTATTATTTATTAATTTGTTAATTATTTTTTTCTTGATCCACACAGGATCATGGGTCAGAGGGTGCACACATGGCAACTCTGGGTGCAAGGGCAGGAACAAGCCTAGACAGGGCGCCACTCAATCATAGGGAAGACACACCCACCCAGTCACACACATACACAGTCACACACAATAAATTCACACACTAAGGGCCACTTTAGAGACAACAATTAACCTAACAAGCATGTATTTTGCTGCAAAGTGACAGTGCTACTGTGCACCATGGTGCCGCCCATTAATTTTTAATTTCAGTAATTAAAACCAGATTCTGCAAATATAGTTAAGTGTTTTTGGTGAAGGTGTTTGAGATATCATGTAAATCATACCAGGATAAACCAGTTATCAAGGATGAACGAATTAACAAATGAATAAACGAATGGATGAATGAAAACAAATAAAAAGAAATTAAAAAGAAAAAAGAAAACAAGAAATGTCAAGTGTGTTAGTGTACGCAGTAACTTATATATGGACCGGAGCCTTCTTCTCAGATGTTGGAGTTGGGGGGATACTGTGAATAGATTGCTTTATTAATAAACAGCCATGTTCAAATCCACCCCAAAAAAAGTTTGCTTACCCAAAAAAACATGTCAGAGTTGTAATATATTTGATGGCTGGGCTCAGATTTATCTGTGAATGTGGAGGTGTGGATATACCCCTTGGTTCCCAAACACAGCCAACCAAGAATTTCCATTAAAACCATTAGAAAAATGCATAGAATTGAAAAGGCAACTAGATATTTTTTCATAAAGTATAAATATGAGATGGGTGAGCAGGGCAGATATCAGTTATTCTACACCTTCCTGAATATAGCCATGGACTCGTGGAAATTGGGTTGTCTTTATCTCAGGTATTCATTTTAGCAACACTAAGATAAGTCATTATAATTAAAAAAGAGCTTGCAGGATGATTTCATGGAGTATGAAATCCCTCTAATGGAATCCTACATTAGCCTTGGATGTGGCAGCATTGCTACAATACTGGATGTCTTTAAATGACAATAAAAGAAGAGTTAGAAATACACTTGCCATGCTTGATACTATATTTTTATTCTTTATCCCCGGGTGAGGCACACGGGCATGTTCTCCCTTGTTCAGGTGAGTTTCGTTCGCGTACACTGGTTTTCCCTCAACAGTTCAAAGACGTGCATGTTAGGTGAATATGAGAGGCTAAATTTTCTGGTCCTAAGCCTGAAAAAGTAAAGGTTGAGTCAGGAAGGGTATCCGGTGTAGACATGTGCCAGGTCAGCAATAAGAGTGACTCGCAGTGGCGACCCCTAGTGGTAGTGGAAAGCTAAAAGTACAAAGAAATAGATCCATTCCTTTAGCACAATTTCAAGCTGTTATCTTTCCTTGATGTGAATTCAGCTAAAATGTTTAAGAAATAATTTGATTGTGTTACTGATTGCCGATATGCAATTCCTGAAATCATTTTGTACTCACGATTTACTCAATTGTCCTCATTCTCAGCTTGTCTATATCCTACTAAAAACATGCTATTAGGTTCCCCATTTATTTCTCTCCCCTCTTTGTAAATGGCCCACCTGAGCGGGATGATCGGGGACGGGGCACCGTAAAGACGTTAATGTCCAGTAATGCGGGCCAGATATTATAATCTCAGCGCTGTCACAACGCGTTAGCTCACACAGACTGACGTTTCAATGCACGCACGCATAGGTGACGCGACGGGGCCAGGAATTGTCAAAAACAGACAAGTCTATTATTTCTCTCTCTCTCTCTCTCTCTCTATTTTACGCGCGCACACTTAATCTGGGTGTCTATCAGACTAGCTATCCGTGCGCGCTCCCGTGGTCACGCTGCCGCGCGCTCCTGGCTTGTGATTTATGCGCAGGTGTAATTGAGTGTTAATAAAAGTGTGTCCGGAGCGGAGTGTAATTGTGTGATCTCGCCTTTCTGTGCACGAGGGCGAACATAATCGGGTGTAATCGATGATGTGAGTGTTTGTGCGCCTTTAAGATTGGTGGATCTTCTCATAAACACATTCCTTCTTCAGCATTGGCTAGTGGTCGTGAAGACATTAAGATGTAATAATGAGATGGTAAGCAATAGAAACGAACAGCTGTAACAACACACGGGCTTAATTTTGAGGGCAATGTAACTAAAATGTTAATGAAAACTTGTCTGAGCTTTAAAAGTTTCTTATTTATTTTAAAATCATTGTACAGTATGATATTAATGTAAAATTATCTGTAAAGTGCAGTTCTATAGAAACTGCGAGTGTGTTGCGGAGTTGCATCCCTGCGTTTCTAATAAGCTCAGCGTTTCATTCAGTCGCGCCTGAGCTTCGGTGTGTGTTCCTAATATAGTGAGAGTTTCATTTAGTCGCTCCTAAACATCCGTGTGAGTTAAAGTCAGCGTTTCATTCCTGGACGCTGTTGTGTGTTCCTAATGAATTTAGTGTTTCATTCCGTCGCGCCTGAGCATAAACGTGTGTTGCCAATAAAGTGAACATTTCATTATGTTGCGCCTAATCATAGCTGTTTGATCCTTATAAAGTGAAAATTTCGTCCTTTCGTGCTTGAGTGTAGGTGTGTGTTCTTAATAAATTGAAAGTTTTATAATATTGAGCCTGATCATAATTGTGTGATCATAATAAAGTGCGCATTTCACCCTGTTGCGCTTGAGTGTATATGTCTGTTCCTAACAAAGTGAGTATTTAATTCTATTGTGTCTAATCATAGAGTGCACATTTTCTTTCGCTGCACCTGAGCACAGGTGTACATTCCTGTAAATTGAGCATCTCATTTCATAGTACCTGAGCCTTGGTCTGCATTGATGAAATAAGAGTTTAGCTGATATTCCCAATGAAATAAGAGTTTAGCTGATATTCCCAATGAAATAAGAGTTTAGCT
>JAOUQT010000023.1:6780245-6793650 GCA_025769995.1 Xyliphius kryptos
TGTGTGTGTGTGTGTGTGTGTGTGTGTGTGTGTGTGTGTGTGTGTGTGTTGCCAGCGATAGATTGGCGCCCTGTCCTGGGTGTATCTGCTCAGCACCCGAAACATTGTCCCTTGGATGGGCATGGGGAACCCCCTTCTGCGACCCTAGTAGAGGATTAAATGGCAGATAATGAATGAATGAATAAATATTATGAAAGTAACACCATGCAAGGCTGCAAACGACAAGGAGTTCATTTAGAATGAGAAAAAGAGTGCGTGGTGTGAAAGAATGAGAAAAGAGGAAGGAGGGGCTGTTGACACACTCACTCACACACACACACACACACACACACACACACACTCACACACCTTATATACGAGATGGAAGAGCGGAAACGGGTCGAATCCTACTTCAAATTCTCCTTCCTCTCGGCTTGTCGACCGGGGAAAACAAACCGACCCCAGGCACAGCGAATAGGGATTTACTAATTAAGTGCTTACACACACACACACACACACACACACACTCACACACACACACACACCCTCCTTCCCACTCTATCACACAGTCCACGGCCCACGAGCTGCTTACCGGCTCCGCGCGGCCCGGATCCTCCGGGAACCTGCCAAACTCCTCCGCGGCTGATCGGGACGGAGCTGGTGATCAGGAGGAGAGAGGGGAGCTCCGGCAGGTGATTAGTCTGCGGTGCGATCAGCTGCTGAGATTTATTTTCGGATTTCGGAACTTTTGTCAGTTATTATTCTTTAACATTTGCGGGTTTTTTTTACCATTACAAACTTAAAAGTTTTTCTGCTGCTGGGTTTGAACGAGTTTGAACGATTATTATTATTATTTTCTATTATTATTTATTTGTTTATTTATTTTATTATTGTTATTATTATTATTATTATTATTTTTTTATTATTATTATTATTTATTTATTTTTTAATTATTATTATGTTTGTTTTGTTATTATCTTCCGACATTACCCATTTTAGGGTTTCGAGTAAAACGGCCTCGTGAGGTTCAAATGATTCGAATTGAAATCCAGATCATCTGTAAAGTGGCTCGATTTGTTAGGGAGATCCAGCGAGCCGTCACCCTTCAGACCACACTATCAAACAGTCAATTAGGCAGTCAGTCAGACGATAACGAGGAGCAGGAGAAGCACTCGATCCTCCTTCATCCTCCTATTTCTTTCTATCAATCGTTTTTATTCCGTAACATTCTGATCAGTGGTTTAGTTCGTCCCATTCTTCATTAAAACTGTAACCCTGTCGGATTATTATTAATTTTAAAGTTCGGATTGTTTCTGCTCATCAGGCATCACTTGGTAAAATGACATGCCATTTTAGACATTTTTCGCATTTCATTAAATTCTATTAAAAGTTTATTCATTTAAGGCTTCATACAATTTGAGGGAAAAACTCCACCTTAAATTTAGTACAATTCTATCTTATTATTCATTTTAAAAATGTTTTTTTTATATATACATTCGCCTTTCATCCTCTGAACCGGAGGACTGCGACACTGTGTTCTTCATTTGATAACCTTTTATTATCCCACAGAAATCTGCATTAATACAGCAGCATTGTGAAGAAAACTAATACAGAACAAACAGTTACATGATTGATGAAAATAATTTTGTATCAGAGTCTAAGCTGTGTGAAGATCTGGGACTTTACCCACAAACGCGACGGGTGGGAAGTTTGGACCTACAGATGACAATGTTTTGGAGAAATAAAGACTAGATCTAGTTCACATTTATCCGAATTATTTACAAAAAAGGTTTATTTTTAAATGTCGTTTTTAAATTAAATAAAATATAAAACGAATTATTCAGCCGAACTGTTATATTTCTCGTGTGACAGACTTCAGGTTATTCATTGAACTTGTAATTGTTAATATATTTTTTAATAGTTTTATTTTTTTTAGATTGCTTAAAATTAATATATACCAAATTATTGGTTTATATTTTTTTTCACAGATTGGATGGTTATATACGTATTACTAGTTAAAGTATTAAAGTGAGAGAGATTATAACCCGAGATTTCCTCTCGGTTTACTAATGATTTAATCGCAATTTAAAGAACACTCCATGCCCTCCATCACCCCACCACAGTCCTTCTGCCCTCGCTTATTAGTGTCCCTCCCTTCATTCATACTATTATTATTATTAAAGTTTAAATTAATTAAATAACTATTAATGTTTCTTATAGATATAATTCATTGGCCGCATAATGTTTTTTCACTTGCGGTTAAATGGTGGGTGCGCGGGTGGGATCTGCAGAGAGTTGCGCGTTTAGACTTAAAGTTCGTTAAATATTCTTCATTTCTAGTACAAATTTAAACGAAGTGATTATAAATAAAGCAAACCATCGAACGTACCAAAAACACAAAACCACACACGATAATGTCAACAGTTAACGCAATATTTCGTTTGTTAGATTGGACCACGATCTGCTGTATTTTTTAATTTAATTTAATTTAATTTAATTTAATATATTTCGGTGTTATTTAAAAACCGAATATTCGATCTAAAAACAAAACTGAAATTAATAGCTTTTTAGACAAAATGAGAGACCCGTTATGATAATATGGATTATAACTTTATTATTATTATTATAATTATTATTATAATTATAATTATAATTATTATTATTATTATTATTATTATTGGATGTTCGTCTAAGGTTGAATAAAGGCTGAAGTCTGCCTGTTGTCTGGTTGTTACAGTACAAGTGAGCACGACTCGGACTGCGCGCGGCTGAACTTCCCTCACGTCCTGCACGGGCAGCGGGTGGCGCTCTGCTTCAGGACGCGGCTCGGTTCGTTGATCGGGCTTCGGCCCGGCGTTTCAGGCCCTCCAGGGAGTTAAAGGTAAGAAACTGATTCAGCTTCCTGCACTTCAGCCGACACCAGAACCTCACAGACAGAACCGCCATCAGAACCGCCGGGGTGTGAATCAGGGGGTCATTCAACGTTCTGCTAAAATTCCCTAATAAACTGCTGAAAAATGTTAGAATTATATAATATAACAATAATCGCATGTTCTGCAATATTACTGCACTTTCAATTCACTCTCACGTTAACTGTATATACTGTCTAAGTTTACAGGTGTGTGTGTGTGTGTGTGTGTGTGTGTGTGTGTGTGTGTGTGTGAGAGAGAGAGAGCGAGAGAGAGAGAGAGAGAAAGTGTGTAAATGTGTGTGTTTGTGTGTGTGTTTAACAGATGAATAGTGTAAGGGTGTAGCTGTGATGTTTGTAAGGTCTGGGCATTGGGAGCTATACTGCAACCAAAGGAAAAGTCCCTGCATGTGTGAGCATACCTGGCAAAGAAAGCACAATTCTGATTCCAATAAAGCTTACAGTTTGGATTCTGCAGCTTTATATAGACTTTGAAAGTTAGGGTACTTAATGTAATGATCTAACATTTCCTTCATTAAAATTCAAATATTTTTATTGATATTATTAGTAGTGAATATAGATATTTTCAGAGTTGGAAATCATCTGTTTTTAGTGTTACAGATGGGAGTAAATCTATTTGTTGGTTCCACTACACAGGGTGATGTTCAATGTATCTGTTTAGTTTTCAGTCTGAAGTTATTAAAGGTTATCAAGGTTTAATCAGACAGAACAGCACTGTGTCCAACCTGCGTATCTCTGTGTTACCTGGTTTACACAGATAGTAAAGACTATGATGTTTGTATAACCCCTTATCTTTAATGAAGCTTTGGGGTCCATACAGAGTAACGAAAGGACAAACATAAGAGACAACAATGTTTAATTAAAAGTGTATTTCTTTATAATAAACTGTTGTTCTGTGATAGTGTAGCGATGATGCTAGGCTAGATGATTTGTTAATGAAGACCCACCTGCTCAGTTTACAGCTGTTGTTCACTGTTGCATAAATAACTTTTCTAAAGTAGTACTATTTTTATCTCAGTAAACTGCAGTTTTATTTGCATTTATCATAAAGTGAGTTAGGGAATGTTCCAGAAGAACCAAGACACAAAAAACACAAAATAGTAACCCCTTGAACTATGGGGTTCAGTTCATTATCTATGGGGTTTAGAAGAGTATTTGTGAGGTTTAATACATTTGCACATAAATACAATAATGTGTTTATGGGCTTTATTATGTTACAATATTTGTGTACATTACAGTATCTATCTTACTGGAATTCAGTAAGTTAAAGTTATTTGTGGAATTTTGAACTGTACAGTATTTGTGGAGTTTAGTATGTAACAGTGTTTGTGGGTTTCAGTATGTTACAGTATCTGTGGAATTTAGTATGTTGCAGTATTTTTGGGGGTTGAGTATGTTACAGTATCTGTGGGGTTTATTATCTGTGGGTTTCAGTTTGTCATGGCATCTGGGGTTCAGTACATTAAAGTATTTGTGAAGTTCAGTATGTTACAGTACCTATTTGGTTAGGCATGTAACAGTATCTGTCGGGTTTAGAATGTTAGAGTATATGTGGGGTTCAGTATGTTTCAGTATCTGTGGGAATCAGTAGGAACAGTATCTGTCAAATTTTGTTTCAGTATCTGGGTTTCAGTACACAACACTATTTGTGGAGTTTCAGTATTTGTGGGATTCAGTAAGTTACAGTATCTAGGGTTCAGCACGTTACAGTATCTATAGGGTTCAGTACATCATGGTATCTGGAGTTCAGAACATTACAATATCTGTGGGGTTTCGTACTTTTCAGTATTTGTGGGGATCAGTACGTTTCAGTATCTGTGGGGTTCAGTACATTATGGTATCTGGGGTACAGTATGTTACAAAATTTGTGGGTTTCAGTACATTTCAGTATTCGTGGGGTTCAGAACATTACAGTATCTGTGGGGTTACGTACGTTTCAGAATCTGTTAGGTTCAGTATGTTATGGTATCTGCAGGGTTCAGAGTTGTATGTCTCAAATTTTATTAGATTACATGTTAGCATTACTAGTTGTGCTGGGTAATATTTACAATGTGTAAAATTTGTATGTTGTTCAGTACTTGACAAAATTCATGTTTAAATTTGTGTGTGTGTGTGTGTGCGTGTGTGTGTGTGCGTGTGTGTGTGTGTGTGTGTGTTTGTGTGTATATATGTATATTTTATATAAATTGCATTGTTTGCAAAGTGATGTTTTTGTATCACATTGTGTGCTCTGGAATTTTACAGCTATTTCTACAGTTTAGTTTTTTTTGTGGTTCAGTATGTTGCGCAGTTTAGTAAAGACTTATCGCGCTCACTTTATAGCAGGAAGGCCATGGGCTCATTGTTTTTTGTGCCAGTACTTTACAGCTTTACATTTTTGAGTGGTTCATTATTAAAATTAATTTTTGTTATAATTCAGTGGTTATGTGGTTATGTATTCAGGGATGTTATTCAGAACTGATATTCATGTGAAATGATCAGTATCAGATTCAGTTCATTTTCAAAAATGTTTAGTAAACTGTATCATTAATAATATATTAAATTTGATTGAATATATGAAAATATAAATTTTACATTCTAATATTATTTTTTATTATAATGTATTTAGTAAATAAAACACAGCAATGCATTTTAATAGATTTCAATATTATTGAATCTAGATTTAATATTATTAGTCATTCATTCATTATCTTCCACCTAATCCTCTATGAGGGTCGCAGGAATATTATTATTTAAATCGATTTAATACTGTGCATACATGAGAGTACATGCAGTCTGTTGTAAATGGCCTGCAATTCCCCTTCCAAACATCCAGTTTGATTGAATTTCAGATTCACGTCTGTAACATTGACAGTTCATTCTGATCTGACTCTTTTGGTTGTTTCTGGTTGCAATCTTACAAAAGTTTTAATACAGTGTTTATTTTCTGTTCACTGTCTCTCTCATGCTTTCTCTCTTGCGCGCTCGCTCTGTGGGAGAGGATTAGTCATATCTTAATTTAATTAAATGGATGTGGATTTCATTTCTCTGCACTCGTAAACCATCCACATCTCAGTCATGTCTGGAAACCTCTCTTTTAAACTTTAGTCCATCACTCGTCTCACAGCAGCTCTGTCCTCTTTATCTGTCCTGCTCCATCTTTCACTCCTCTATCAGCCATCATCTTTACTTTATATTCTATTTATTCTCAGTGTTTACTGTAAATTTAATAAAAGCTTTACAGAAAATAACTGAGTGTCTCTCTCTCTCTCGCTCTGTCTTTCTCGATGTCTCTTGTCTGTCTGTCTCTCTGTCCCCCCCTCTCTCTCTCTCTCTCTATCTGTGTGGCCGGAATTATAAATACTTCCATATTAATATTCACACACACACTTAAACCATTCCATCTTCAGTTAACCTGATTGTGTAAGGTAACCTAGTAAGACACAGGGAGAACATGCAAACCCCACACCCCTCCTCCAATAATCAAACCCAGTTCATTCCTGCTGTGAAGCAACAGTGCCACCTTCAGTGTTTGAAGTAACACTGGTTTTCTGCTCTGGTCACGTTCTTGATCCAGTCCTGAATGATCAGGTTAATTACAGATGGAGAGCATCTAATGTTGGTTCTGCACCATCGTAACTTTCTGTCCAATCTGTTTCATCCAAATCATTCGAAACACGCAGAACTGTGAAATAAAATCCAGATTAAGTGAGATACGAGACAGACAAGAACAAACCAAACAGCAGATAAATGAAACCTGAGTGCTGTTGAGTTTGGGTTTCTCTGCTTCATCTTTCTGCTTCATTCGATGATTTTCAGTTTTTAACTGTAATGAGACGATGATACAGGTCACATGGTTTACTCCTGTTTATCTCTGATGAGATAACTGTAGAGATTTAAAGTGACGTCTGTAAATAAAGAAAGAAAACCTGATCAGGTTCTTTATCGGAGTTCTGCAGCCTCTTCTCTCATTCTGCTGCTTTCTTTGGTGAATCACAGACCACAGTGTGCGTTCTGATTCTCATCTACTGCAGATCCTGCTACTGATAATCATCCTGAACACAGAAGAGTATAAATCACACACATGGACACACACACACACACACACACACACACACACACACACACATGGACACACACATGGTCACACACATACACATGGGCACAAAGACATAGATAAATATTAACATGAACAAAAACAGACAGAAAGACAAAGAGAGCAGGGAGTGATGGTAGTGAAGCCAAAATATCATTCTGTTGTGTTTCCTCAGTGTAATCCACTGTGTAAGAATATATGCGTTGTGTGTTGATGGAGTGGAACGGTACTGATTGTTGACCAGTATGAAGTGCTATTGACTGAATCCTCCTGCAGAGAGAGAACCGAGGAGTCCTGAGGCCAAACCCACAGTGCCATTTAATACACTATACTACTTCACTGTGTGTGTGTGTGTTTGTGTGTATTTACTCCACGTCTAATAGCGACACATGCTCTTAAAGTGTATCCCTTTAGGTCAGGATTAAACTGTTTGAAGTGTAGAAGAACCTGACAAAAGAAACGAGAGGTAAAGAAATAGTTTGTAAAAAGATCCCCAGATCTTCAGAAGGAAGACAAAATAAAGACAGGCGAGCAGAAGATGGGAACTGAAAGACAGCATATTAGAGGGTTAGAATTCACAAACCCTGAAGAAGACATACACAGTGCAAAGAGAAGATAGAACTGAAAATAAAGTAAAGACAGAGCACACGGGCAGAAAACAGTAGCATGGTGATGGTGGGGAGGTGAATTTTCATCAGGGTTTCAATTGGGGAGGATCAATAGTGTATTAGAGCTCACCTTGACCCCTTGTCCCCCCCTCTCCTAGTCCTGCCTCACAGAGCAAACCACTTGCACAGCACAGTGGGAGGCTGCATATTGGAACGGCGGCATTACTGTTTTCCTCTCTGTGACCAAAGTGGCAGAAAATGGCAGAATAAAAGAAGTGAGTGAAAGTGTGTGAAGGAGAGACGACACGCAAGATCAGATGAATCTCTTATTTCTAGCTCGTGTCTTTATAGATACAATCCGATTTGTTGCCGTTTGTATTGGATTGTTAATATGAGCAGGATGTGTCCGTCCGAACCGTCGTATGGACACGTTTACAGGATTCCGAGAATCTGGCTGCCCAGAAGTCCATGATATTCTGAGTATTCCTTAAACAAAAAAGTGGAGTGTGGTGGCGGATGCAGCTCAGTACTGCAGTGACACTGGCAAGATGGTGGTGTGTTAGTGTGTGTTGCTCTGGGCAGGTGGATCAGAGTTCAGTGTTGGTGCTGAAACAGAAATCCTCCACCATCATCCTTTCTGCAACATCCTGTCGTCACTGATGAAGGTTTCGAGGACGAGGAACACAAACTGCAGCAACAGATGGCCTACTGTCTCTGATTCTACACTTATAAGGTGGAGCAATAAGGTGGATGTTGGTGGGCAGTCGTACGTTTGCGGTTACGGATCCAACCTTGTGACCTGAAGGTCCCCGGTTCAATTCCCGCTTCCACCAAGTACTATGACTGAAGTGCCCTTGAGCAAGGCACCTAAACCCATTTGCTTCCCGTGTGCTGTGTACAAGGCTGCTTACCGCTCCGGGCACATGTGCTTACTTCCCCAGCGTGTGTATATCCTAGATAGCAAAATTATTCTCGCCCAGAGCTGGCCCACACCCCTCATGTTCATCTGACCCACTTGCCGCATGGAATGATGGCACTTGGGCGGACCACTCCCGCATATGAATTTGATTAGGGCCGCATGTCAGCCAAAGAATATTCCTCTGCCATATCTTTACCAGATGTGGGCCAGATCCTATGTGGAAAATGTGGGCTTAATGCATGTTTCAGTATGTGGACCACCTATGGATCACATGCAGTTTTTCGATACCGTCAGTGGGCCAGCAGTGCCACAGCGTGGATTCCTTTGGATGTAAGTACAGTAGGCAAAATAGATCACGTTCTGTGTGTAACAGGGTGTACAGTGAGTGGATACAGGGTTCAAACTCCAGCAGCACAACACACGCTAACACACCACCCTAATAATACCTGCTCTGTCCATGGTCCTGATCATTAGAGAACAGAGTAAAGGAGACTGAAAGAGTAGACTATAGAATGGAGCTGTAGAACCAAAGTCCTTGGGTATACATAATATATGCAGGTGGTTTGAGTACCCATGTTTTTCCAGTGTCTGCATGGGTTTCCTCCGTGTTCTCCGGTTTTCTCCCACATTCTAAAAACGTGGATTCTAGGTAAATCGAGTGCCCTGTATATTAAGTGTTTGTGGGTGGCTGTGTGAGTGAGTGTGCCCATTGATAAATGGTCACCCTGTTCTTGGTGGATCTGCCCAGCACCCCAGACGTTCTCCCCTGGATGGGCATGGGGACACCCCCATGTAGACCCTATAGGGAATAAAGCAAAAGATAATGAATGAATGAATGAATGAATGAATAATATACGCACACACACAGACACCCACCCACATACACACACACACACACACACACACACACACACACAGCGGTTGACACCAAAGAGAGGTGCGTGCGGTATCCCTCTTGCTGAGGGGGAAAGAAAAAAGGGAGGAAAGAGGAATCGATCGCGGGGACAGTGGTGCGCGTCCGAGGATCGTATCTTGTCAAAATAATATATTACCCTCATCCCGGACTGATCGATGCGGTGGATTAGGAACGGAGGGCTCGGTCTGTGTAACCCCCCCCCCCACACACACACACACACACACACACGTCCCCGCTCCCTCTCTCACCCCCTCTGTTGACTGCTGCGTGCAGTTTAATATTTACCCCCGTGCAGCCACGGCGCGCTCTCCTAATTGATTCCGACACTGGCGGCTCCGCGCTCCCGCTGCGCAAAACCCCCGCGCGCCAGAGGAAACGCGCCACGCTCGAACCCGTGCACGCCATCCAGCGCGTGGACTGATCTCACAGCACGCACCGGGGCAAGTCCGACACCGGAAACCAGCACGCACAGACGTTTAAACCGATAAACGTGAGACCGAGAGAGGAAGGAAGAATGTCCACTGACGCTTTAATGAGGAATAATGAGACAGCAGAGGCAGCGCGCTGTAAAAGCTCACAGGGGATAGAGGCACAAAAAGAGACAGATCACCAGCAAAATACAAGAAGCAACTGAAGAGAAAAGGTGGGAGTAATGGACAAGGAAAGGCTGAGTTAAACAGCAGAGTAAGGAGAGGAAAAAGAAAAGGTGACAGTGATGTAGAGGAGGGAGAGTCACACAACACATGCAATAGAAGAGAGCGAGAGAACCAAAGAAGAACCATATTTTCTGTTGAAGGAAAGTACCTGTCACTAGGTTCCGCCAGCAAAGAGTGTAGCTATAAAATACCAGAGTCAGAGAGGCTGTGGATGACAGATGTGTATATCCCCCCATTACCAATATTTCTTTCTTTCTTTATCTCTCGCTCTCTCTCTCTAGACACAGGTAGAGAGCAACCCAAATCTCAGTGCTGTAAAATATATATTTAGTTCACTTTATTCCTTTAAAGACTTTTATATAGGGTTTTAAAATTATACACCATAAATAATGATAATAATAATATCCATCCATTATCTTCCTCTTATTTTTCCACTAGGGCCATGGTGGGGTTTCCAATGCCCATCCAGGGGAGAACATCTGAAGGGCTGGGCAGATGCACCCAGGACAGGGCGCCCATTCATTGCTGGGCACACTCACTCACACATCCACACACACACACACACACACACAAACGTACACTATAGGGACAATTTAGAGCATTCAGTTTACCTGGAATCCATGTTTTTGGACTTTGGGAGGAATCCAGAGAACCCGGAGAAAACCCCCATGGACACAGGGGAAACATGGAAACTCCACCCAGATTAGGATTCGAACCAGGAATCCCCAGCGCTGAGAGGCAAACATGCTAACCACTAAGCCACCGTGCCGCCAATTAGAATAACTCTAAGAATAAGAATAATATTATTAGTAGTAGAATTATTAGAATAAAATGATATGAAGGTCTAGTGTTTTCAGACTCGAAATTAAAGGGTTCAAAGGATCTTTTGTGGTTATATGGTGTCTGTAGGTACGGGGTGTATGTTGGTACATGGTGTCTGTGGGTACAGGTGTCTGTGGGTATATGGTGTCTGTGGGTACGGGTGTCTGTGGGTATATGGTGTCTGTGGGTACGGGGTGTCTGTGGGTACGGGGTGTCTGTGGGTATATTGTGTCTGTGGGTATATGGTGTCTGTGGGTATATGGTGTATGTGGGTATTTTGTGTCTGTGGGTATATGGTGCCTGTGAGTGCGGGTGTCTGTGGGTATATGGTGTATGTGGGTACAGGGTGTATGTGGGTATATTGTGTCTGTGGGTATATGGTGTCTCTGGGTACATGGTGTATATGAGTATATGGTGTCTGTGGGTATATGGTGTCTGTGGGTATATGGTGTCTGTGGGTACATGGTGTATGTGGGTATATGGTGTTTGTGGGTACATGGTGTATGTGGGTTTATGGTGTCTGTGGGTATATGGTGTCTGTGGGTACATGGTGTATGTGGGTATATGGTGTCTGTGGGTACATGGTGTATGTGGGTATATGGTGTTTGTGGGTACATGGTGTATGTGGGTACATGGTGTCTGTGGGTACTTAGACTATATGATTGTTATTCAAATTTGCTCCGTACTTTGGTCTTAAGAAGGGGATTTTGCTACAGTGATGCTTTAAAGAGAGAAGATAAAGAAAAGCACAAAAATCCAAGGTCCACATTTTGGAAATAGTTCTAGAATCAAAACATATTGGTTCAGTAAGGGTTCGAGCAGCAGACTGAGGAAGGTAGTTCTATTTTATCAGGGCTGCGTTGGGGATATTTGTGTTCTATCTGGATATGTTTTGTTAGACTTCCTCTATCAGAGCTCAGTGGGTGGAGCTAGTCGTACAGTTTGGTATTGTGGAGGGTTCTTAGTCCAGCAGTGACGCCTAAGCTCCGGCAGTGCTACTCCACTCATACCAGAACCTAAAGAACGTCTTTATCCTGGATAAGTGATGAAGCGGTTCTCATTCGAGATGAGACACGCGCTCTGAGGCCTTCCTGCATCGGTTCAACCCTTGAGATCCTGACTGTTCCTGTTCGTGTGTGTTGTTTTTGGGCAAGATGTCTTTGGTAATGAAACCACAGCTCATGCTGGACGAGTAAAGACTGTTTGTGTTCCGTGAGGCTGCTTTGGTACAGTGTTCTACTGAGATGAATCACATTGAGTTAAATGTTCAGTCGGAGTTTGAGTACCTGTTCATGTCACGATGAGGATTCAGTGTTAATCTGGCTGCAGTGTGTTGTTGTCTGATACTGAAGGACAAATTTCTCTTTTCAGATCAATATCTCTGCGTTATTGTGAATGGCACTTAAAGAGACAGCGTTGTTATTAGTGCCGAGTTTTACAAACACACTGACGTGATTACCGTCACCATGTACGCCACTGTTCTACCCCAACTGAATTAAGTTACGACATTATTGTCTCACTTACCTGTTTTGCATCCTACACACACACAGAAGTCTACATTACACACAAAGAACAGAAAAAAAAGCTGTGTGTTAACAGCAGCGTTTAATCCTGAACAACTCTTTCCTCTCATGCTGCCACCACCATGCTTCAGAAAAATTACCATCAGGTGCCACGTCATTACAGAACTTATGTGAAGATAAAGGACGTATTATTGAATGAAACTGTCTGCAAAGTCGCCTTGAAACATCACCGTAGAAAGTACAGGTTTTTTTTGGTCACATTAATCTCAAACATCTCATATAACCGGATTAAAACGATGTAAACAACACAACCCATGTACCGCCATTAAAAAGCCTAGATGCTCTGATATGAACAGTTTGTTCAGGTCAGTGAAGGCTCTGCAGAACAGAGGTCTGATATGTGTGCTCTGTTCCACGCCACGCCATCCCTGCATTCTACACTGTTGGGAAAATTCTTTTCAAAAAGATTTCACTTTGGTTTGTTCTCCTCCACCTTTCTACTTTCCGTTTTAGATCTCCACAGACGCGTGCATCCCAGCCTCCATTTCCCGCCGAGAACGTCTCCACATTCTCCATCTGTGGTCTTTATTTAGCGCTGGCGGTGGGAGCTCAGGGAGCTCGTGGAGCTCGGGGAGCGGTAACAGAAGTGTCAGGTGTCATTATTCGTCTAATTCAGTAATCCGTCATCGCGCAGTCGCCGCGCACGCGGCGTGTTATGGCGCAGACACGGCGCGTGCAGTTAGGCGCCTGGCTGAAGATTCGATTTGACACGCGCAGAGGTGGGCTCGCACTGGTGAGGTTCACGGGTGTTACGGATGAGGAAATCAGATCTGGACTTTCAGGAAAGAAAGAAAGTGAGAGAGTGTGAGAGAGAGTGTGTGTGTGTGAGAAAATGGGTGCAGGAGTTTGTGTGTGTGTGTGTGTGTGTGTGTGTGTGTGTGTGTGTGTGTGTGTGTGTGTGTGTGTGTGTGTGTGTGT
>JAOUQT010000023.1:6795457-6809080 GCA_025769995.1 Xyliphius kryptos
TAAATTATTGTGGTCTAAAACCAGGTGTTTCAGTTGCATTGTCCAATCCCTGTATATTGTAGGGGCAAAGTAACTCAACTACCTACTAACCCCTGTATATATATATATATATATGGAATTTTAATTCAGTGTAGTTTAATGAATTCTGGTCAAGACAGGTCAGGAAAATATTGCTTACAAGCAATCTGTTTATTAGTAATGGCCATGGACAGACTGGACATATGGCATACCGGCCATTTTCTTGGTGGGCAGACATTATATTTGGGCAGACAGTCCCAACACTACTTTTATTTATATATTGGTCTGACCAGCCCAAGAGAACAGTATTGCAGCCCGAATGAATCTGAGTTGGACTAATCACATAATTACAACCCATTTCGAGCTGAGAAAAAAATAAATAAAAGAAACTTGCTCTTTAAGCTAACACTGCTAAATGTACCTAAATTACAGACATGTTTGCCACAGACATGTGTTACAAAATGACAGACATGTGTGTCTTCATCTTCTCCAATGGCTCACGACAATGATGGTGGCAGTGATGGCGGTTCTGGCGGTGACACGCACAGTGAACAGGAACATGTACTGTATTCCAATCACAGCCTCATTGGCCAATGACGAAGCAAACACCGTTAGTGTTCTCGCATAGGAAGTGAAAAACCCCCGACCGCCCCTAACCCCCCAGTTCGCCCAGTTTGTCATTACTCTGAACTGACAACCTTACTCAAATGTGAGAACACTTTTTTGAAAACACCATTCACCAACAATAGCAGTAAGTCAGCGGGCAGCATTCCACTGCTTGTGGGGTGAGCAGGAGGCTAGACCAAGGCTAAGCTACTTTTTGGCCATGGAAAATGTGTTCAGCTGTTTAAACTCTATGAAGGTAAATAGGAACAATGTGCAGAAATGAAAGAAAAATCACAGTTTTTAATAACATTGGGTCGGTTTTCTATGTTATGCCAATGCATCTGTATAACTCTTGACAAGAGAATCCAATAATTCTAGGCATATTTGTAAAACTCCTTAAACCACTCACCAACATTAAAAGTGAGTCAGCGGGCATCATTCGGCTTTTGTTATCAGGCTATAAAGTTTTAACGAGTAGATCGAGGCAAGGCTACATTTTAAGCCTGTAAAAATATGTGTTTGGGGAAATTTTTTATGTTGCCTATGCGGCTAAAGACAAGGAAATAACTTTTCTTATTAAAATATATATTTTTGAACATTTTGTTTTCTGCCCCTGTTGTGCAAAGTGTGTCTGCTGTGTTACGTTGTGTGTCTGTTTATCAGGGAATCCAACATTTATGCACCTAACTGCATCCTTATGTTAAAATATTCACTCAAACATCTATTCATATTTTGTTGAGCTAGGATCCCCGGAAGAGCAGAGTGTTAGGAAGAGAGAGGAAAGAGTCGGAAAGATTGAGTAGAGACACAAAGAGAGAGAGAGAGAGAGAGAGAGAGAGAGGGGAGAGCAGTAGGGCGTTGCACATTTGCTATACACATTCAACAGTATGAAAATACAAAAAAGTGTGTGTTATTGAATGTGGAAGACGGGTCTTGTTCGAAATGCCCGGGTCGATTTTTTTCTCCCAGTCCGCCCCTGGTAAAGATTTCCTTCGGAGCACAAAAAACATTTTTCATCCAGTTATATTAAAACTTCTAAGAAAGGACACCATGGTACAGTGTGCTTGAAGCAGAGAGGGTAAAGAGCCTGATAGAGATGAATGTTCATTTATTCATTCAACTCTGGGTGCGAGGGCAGGAACAACCCTTGACAGGACACCACTACATCATAGGACGCACACACACACACGATCACATATTCGAAAGTGAAAGTGATACATTTTGCACTATGTTCGCACACAGCGGAATTGGTCCTCTCCATTTAACCCATCCGTGCAGTGAAACACACACATATACACACACACTGGTGAAGTGAGCACATGTGCCCGGAGCAGTGAGCAGCCATCACAGCGCCCGGGGAGCAACGGGGGGTTAGGTGCCTTGCCCAAGGGCACTTCAGCCATGACTTGTCGCTACTTGGAATCGAACCTGCGACCTTTCTTAACCACAAGCCTACGACTGCCCCTATGTAGTGGTATGTAGTGATTGTAACTTTACTGAACTCATCATAGTCACTTAACTACGCACAGACACTTTATTGACACACTTTTATAATCTCATTTAATATATACTGTAAATAATAACCCTTTGTGTATATACTATTTACATTCAGTAATTATTATTCTATAGTCTAATTCCCTACACTTTATTGTAAATAATAATGTTAATAATACTGTATTTTGCACTTCTGGTTGGATGCTAACTGCCTTTCATTGCCTCTGTACCTGTACTCTGCACAATGACAATAAAGTTGAATCTAATCTAATCTAAAAATTGACTATGCAGAAAGTTGCCGACCTCTTAGCGCTGACCCCGCTGACCCCTCTCCGTCAGTTTACGTGGCCTACCACTTACGTGGCTTAGTTTCTGTCATTCCCAAACACTTCTATTTTCTTATAATACAGCTGAGAGTTGATTGTAGAATATTTAGGAGCGAGGGGAATTTCACGACTGGATTTGTTGCACAGGCTTCATCACATCACAGTTTCATTCTGGAATTCACCGACCCATTCTTTCACAAATGTTTGTAAACAGTCTGCATGCCTAGCTGCTTGATATTATTGGTAATTGGAACACCTGATTCCCATTTTGGCTAGATAGATAGATAGATAGATAGATAGATAGATAGATAGATAGATGGGTGGGTTTGGGTGGATGGATGGATGGATGGATAGATAGATGTTATTTATTTTTCTTTAATTTTTAACAATAATAATTTTCATTGTTATTTTTGTTGATTGATTGGTTGATTGATTGATTGATTGATTTATGGTTAATGGTTTCTACTCTAGCTCGACAGGAATGTGAATGTGTAGGAGTGCAGTAGGCCAAGTTTGATAATAGCCTAAAGCTTATCGTCTACAGTTGTCAGTATTAGAGTAGCTCGAAAGGTCTTTTGTTCGGCGCATCCCGTGGAGAGGAGGCGATGGAGGCAGCGGGTTAGTCCTATTACCGCTCCCCCAATCGAAGTTAAATGCATTAGGAACTACACACGCCGCTGTGGAGCAAAACAAGGCAGAAAAGAATCGGAGTGCGCACACTTATTGGTTCAGCTCGCACCGAATCTGTTTGCCGCTGCTGTTCTCTTTATTTGCTTCCAATGTAATCTGCTTTGTCTACTATATACAACTCTCTCGGTCTGTCTCTCGCTCTGTCTCTCTATCGATCTCTCTCTCTTCCTCTCTCAATGTCAATGTCGGAAAATGTCGCCTCAGACATGCCGCAGACAGCCTTGCTTTTTGCAGCTGGAGACATCCACTGTTACATTTGATTTCATCAACTCATAAGTTGGGGGAGCACTGTTATTTTTTATTTACATAAAAAACCCTGTCTGTCCATCTGCCCAGAAGTCCATTGAAGACGCTCATTAAACGTCCCCCCATTCCAGTATCTCCTCCGCGATGCCCCTTATTGTTCTCTTTCTGTCTCTCGCTCATTTATGCGCGCTCTCCTCTCCCCTTGCCTTTGGCTATAGGATCGTGAAAATGTGTTTACAAAACTCGCTCTCGTACAGATCAAACCACTCCACAGAATCAAAGCGCCAGAAAAGAGACAGACAGAGACACAGAGAGACAGATGGGGGGGGGGGCCTGAGAGAGGACTGCAAGAAAGAAAAAGGGCCTGAAATGTTCAAATTCTCTTTCTCTCTTTTTCATGTCTCTGTCTTGCCTCTAAAATACTAAAACATTAATTCTCCCCCCATAAACACTTGTTAGGTAGAGAGGGGGGACTTAAAACAAGCACGAGCTATATTCTAGCATTTCGTGTATACGTTTCCCAAATGATTGCTTGTATAACTTAAATTTTTATCCCGACGTCTCACCTTTTTACACTGTTTACATCCATTAGCCTATAACGCGCTGATTGATAGCAGAAAGCAGGCAACTGCTTGGAGTCTCAGAAAAGACTGGGCCCCGAGGGATGACATACTTTAAACTAAATCATTTGCCCAAGACCCAAAATCAGATAAGTTTAATTATTCTTTACTTTTCGTTGTCCATATTTATATTTTGAGAAACACGGTGGTGCAGTAGGTAACGCTCTCGGCTCCCTGAAAGAAGGATCCAGGTTCGATCCACGGGTGCACGGATAACCCCGGACTGGTTTTCTCCGGGAGCAACGTTTTCCTCCTGCATTCCAAAGACATGCATGTTACGCGAACTGGTGTTTATAAAGTGACCTTATAGTGTGTAAATGGTTGCATTAGCTGACACGCGACCCCGCGTGTATTAAGTGGAAGATAATTAATAAATTCATTGATGTTTTTTTTTTAATTGCTGTTTATATTTATATTTTGGGCAGCAAGGTGGTGCATTGAGTAGCGCTGTAGTTACACAGCAAGAATGACCCGGATTTGATCCCAGAGTGCATGGGACGACCCGGGAGTTTCCATTTTCTCCTCATGTTTACGTGTGTTTTCTCCGGGTGCTTCAAAGACGTGCGCGTTAAGTTAATTAGTGCCTATGAAACTGGCCCTTAGTGGATGAAGGTGTGTTTGAATGTGTGTGCCCGACTATGGAGTGGCTCCCTGTTTAAGGTTTTTCCTGCCCTTGCGCCGAGAGCTGCAGATGGGCACCGGCTGGACCGCGACCCCTGTGGATTAAGCGGAAAATAATTGATGGATATGTATATATTTAAAAAAAATTGTATTTATATTGAAAATAATAATATTTTAACTTTTATATTAGAATGTATACAGCTCGTAATTTGTCCTTTTTGTTGCCAGATTATTTATACCAGAATTATAATGAATGCTGATTGAAGAATGTAATTTTTTTCTTTTTGATTGCTTCAACTGAATTTCCACTGCGTATAGGTTTTTATTAGATATATAACATGTTTACATAAGCTATATTTATATTTAAATTTATATCAAAACATAATTCAATAATCCTTGCTCTAATGCGCATGCGTGTACTGAGTTCCGGTAAACGTAGCTCTGAACAATTCGGCTCGGCTCACTGAATAAAAAGTTTCGTTGTTCTACTTTATTTATTCCCTATGACATAAATGAGTTGAAGTGTTCCATAGAGTTGCGTTTGATGATAATACGTTCGTGGTTTGGAACGGAATTAATTTGGACCAGAAAAAAGAGTCCACTGGTTAGAAGTGCAGTTTGGTATGAGATTGTTTAGGGAGAAGGTGAAATCTGTTTGATCGGCATCAGGAGAGATTCTAGTAGGGTTTATGTATGAGTTATTGATTGAGTCAGTGGTGACTTTTTGAGTGGTTAATTCGGGAAGTGAGAGCGATAGACTAACTCACTGGCCATGGGGGGCGGAGGGATGAAGAGAAAGATGGATAAAGAGGAGAGCATTGAGGAAAGCAATTTGGTGCCAGCAATGTCATTTAAAAAGCGCACTTATTACTGGGCGATGTGTTCCAGTCCTCTCTCTCTCTCTCTCTCTCTCTGTCTCTCTCTGTTTCTGTGTGTGTCGTATATTCATTTACTCGATTTAAAAAAATCAATAAAAATGATACAATTCTGGAGGCTAATCTCAGTAATTAACTTGACCTCCAGTTATCACAAATACTTAGGGTAAGATTAAGTCTCTTTTTTAAGTCAAATAACTTTTGGAAGTTAACTCAGTTGGAAAAGACAAAACAAAAGCCAGAAGCGCTAGTAACTGGGGTTCGAATCCCCGGGACTGCAGCAGCGGACACGAGATTGGGATGCTCATTCAGCTTATCGCTATACCACAAACACCACTGGTGAACCCAACCATCGTAACGCGAATGCAAACACTGGGTATTTGCATGTCTCGACCTCCCGCTGTCACTGCACTTATTTTTTCCCGTCTTTAGCCCTAGAGAGACAGTACAATCAAGCAAAAATCTGCTCGACCTGCTCGGGCACAATGGGAGGCTGTGAGACACTCGGGAAATTATTGTGTGGAGTTTGCACCTTCTCTCCGTGTTGCGCTGGTTTTATCCCGGTATCCTGGTATCCTCCCCATTCTGAAGACATGCGCGTTAATTGGTGTCTCTAAATGGTTTTTTGTGTGTGCCCTAAAATCGAATGGCGCCGTGTTTAGGTTGTTACTGCCTCTACTCCATGAGCTGGGCCCCGTCTGGACAGCGACCCTGTGTGTATTAAGCGGAAGATAATGGATGGATGGGTGGATGGATGGACATTTAGTAATGTCACACAGCGGCCAGCCACGTAGAGTGTAGAACTGGAAATGTTCACCATGTTTCCCGACGTCGGTGTGCTGTACTTAATCTAAAAGCTGTATCAGCTCCTAGTCTAGTGAGTCTTCAGTGTTATTATCCCTCAGTACATAATGCAAAGTTGCACCGGTAATACACACAGCTTGCTGCATAGGATGCTATTTAATTAGCCCTGTAGTGTTTCAGGTGATGATACGGGTATTATATGATATTGGTAATATGTGTAGTGTCACATTACGACAATTTAGGCGCGTGGGTAACACTCACTGGGTGTTAAGTTTAAGGTTCTCCAGCCCGCGCAGGCTGCCCCCCTTTCTCTCTATCTATCTGTCTATCTATCTCTCACTCTCTCGCGGGTTTTGATATCTCAGTCGCAAGATCAAAGGCGCTCTCTGGCTATTAGTCAGCGCGAGCCATTGATCCCGCATCGATCGGCGCGAGACAGAGCCGCCCCGCGAACACCGCGCGCGCCTCCCCAAAGCTCTCCCGCGCGCGCGACGAGTTCGTGTGTATGTGTGTATGTGTGTGTGTTACTGTGTGTGTGTTACTGTGTGTGTGTGTGTTTGGCTCTGGTAGAACCGAGCTCGAGCTTTCTCTTTGCCGCGGGACATGAAACAATGAGGCTCGAGCCGGTTTTAATAAAGCGCGCTTTCCCCGCTTTCAACTCGGGCGCGAGGCGGACGAGCCGGCAGCGCTGAGCGATCGATAATTAATGACGATGAATAATTTAACCTTATCGATTGATACTTTTTCTTCCCTTTCCCGCTTCTTTTCCTCATATCTTAAGGCGCGTGTTCTGTGCGCTGCGTTATGGCGCTCCTCTCTCAGCCTCCGCGCGCTTCAGACGCTCAACTGCGCTTTTCCATCTGCTCTGCGCTCGAACCGACCCACCGACAGACCAACCCTTGACTCACTGACCGACCCACCCACCAACTTACCGACCGACCCACTGTCTGACCGATCGACTAACCTAGTCGATAACCCACTGTCCGAGTAACCAACTGACAGACCAACCAATGGAGTAACTCACTGACTGACCAACCCTTAACCCACTCACCGACCCACCCACCAATTTGCCTGACCGACCGACCCACTGTCTGACTGACCGACGTTCCCATTGCCCAACCAACACACTGACCGACCGACCGAGTAACCCACTTACTGACCGACCCAACAACTGACCGACCGACCGACCCAACAAATGGTCAAACGATGGACCCACCGACTGACCCAACAACTGACCAAACGACCCACTGACCGATCCAACAACTGACCGACCGACCCACTGACTGACCGCCCGACTAACCCATTGTCCAACCAACCCACTGACCAACTGAGTAACCCACTGATCGACCGACCAACAACTGACCAAACGACAGACCCAGTGACAACCCACTGACCGAGTAACCAACTGACTGACCGACCGACCAACTGAGTAACCCACTGACCGACCAACCCTTAACCCACTGACCGACCCACCCACCAACTCGCCGACCGACCCACAACCCACTGACCGACCCACCCACTGTCTGACAGACTAACCTATTGCCCAACCAACACATTGACCGACTGAACAAGTAACCCACTGACTAACCGACCCAACAACTGGCCGACTGACCCAACAAATGGCCAAACGACGGACCCACCGACAACCTACTGACCAACCAACCCACTGACCGACCGACCCACTGTCTGACCGACCGAATAAACATTGCCCAATCAAGCCACTGACCGACCGGGTAACCCACAGACCGACTGACCAACAACTGACTAAACGACGGACCCACCGACAACCCCCTGACCGAGTAACCCACTGACTGACCGATCAACCGAGTATCCCACTGACCGGCCGACGGAGTAACCCACTTAACGACCGAGCCAACAACTGACTAAACAACGGTACCACCGACAACCTGCTGACCTAACCCATTGACCGACCAACCCAACACCCGACCAAACAAACGACCCACCAACCAACCAACCGACTCACAACCCACTGACCGACTGACCAACCAAGTACCGACCCACAACCCATCGAACGTCCAACTCACCCACTGACCAACTAACACACCAACTAATTCACCAACCGACCGACCCACAGATAGAAAATATAGTTTCTGATTCAAAGCAGGGGTTTGCCAATGCTCTCAGACCAAGACACACTTTTTCATGATCATTAAGCCATGACTTTTATTTTCATTTAATTTAAACTTGTTTTTCCTTTTAAATCTTTGTTCTGCATTTGGTTATTTAGCAGACTTATAAATATCTCAACCTGATTGGGCTCAGAACACAGGGTTGACGTAACTGCCCTGAAGCAATGAGAGCCTTGCTTAAGGACCCACTTTGGTAATTCCAATTTAAGACACAGTGCCGCCCCATATTTTTTTTTACAAGCTGTTCACTACCTATCATTTCAGAACCGCTGATTTAAAGCACCGCACGCTGTGCAAACAACTAAATCCGGGTCATTTAATCATTAAATAATCCAACACAATCTACCTCTGCAATTCTGTATATATACTACATGTTCTCTCTGACGGTGCTGAATATTAATATTGTATTTCAACTATCTGAGAAACCGAGCTGCAGGTTAAAGTTCCTGACTGTCACCAGTCAGAATTTCTTGTGGAATCACGTGAACACTGGGGAACCTAACAGTGACATTTTGGGTAATTTATAGTCTCAGAGATTTTTTTACATGTACTGACTTCAGTTTCATCAGGACTTCATTATACCCATTACTGTGCAAAATTTGATATTATATTTACTTGACTGACAACACTTTATTGGTATTGTTACCCACCCAATATGCAATATGTGCAATATTTAAATATTTCTGACAATATTGGTTTCCATAATGCAATTATGTTTACTTGTACACTACAATATTATTTCTCTCACTGTGCCATTTCCTGTAAATAGCACCATTTCAGTTCTCAGAACTGTTTTAATTTTATGTACCTCTCTAAGTTTACACTGAAATCTCATTTAATCTCATTGTTCCTATATATAGTAACAATAAAAGAACTCGATTATATTTTATTTATAACCTACAAAGTTGTTATTGATAGAGATTAGCGCTGGGGCAGAAACAAACACGAAAGAACTTTTTTTAGGAAACAGAAGTGAGAAAAGTTAAACTAAAGTTAAACTCTCACCTCCCTCTGATGAACCACAAGGGATTGAGCAGAAACTGGTCTAAAGCAGTGTCCTAGTGTTTGTGAGATGAGAGATGGATTAACCAGGTTGTTCTGGTCCAGCTATCAGGTCAGTGTCTGACACTTCGACACATCCAGCACCGACCCCCCCCCCCCAGCATGTTTAATAAAACACTAATTCAGACCTGCTGCTGAATTCAGTATTAGCTGAACCATTATTGACTAACTATTTAATCATAGTTAAGGTAGCCTTCTATAAATATTACTCTCAGCATGTCAGATGAAGAGTTTGGATGGAGCTGCTGCTGGTGTTTTCGATTCTCAGTGTTGCGAGATAAAACTCCGCTCGTGTCAGAAGAAGCCGATTTAGTTCAAGTTCACTAAAGTTGAGTTACATTTAAAATTTGATAGGACTGCGGTTCCCTTTATTATGGAACCTTAATGATGATGAACTGGGATTTCTGGCTGACTCGACTTTCTGTTTTCTGATTTTGTTTGACATGTCCTCAACCCTTTCTCAAGCAAACCTCTCTCCCTCCTACTCTTTCTCTCAATCACTTCTAACAAACACCACACCAGCCAGTCTCTCTGTTCTTCGACCCTGGGGCTGTGCAGCGGAGTGTCAGAGCAGAAAAAAGAGGGGAAAGAGAGGGATATATGGAAAGGGAGAGGGAGTAAGGAGGATAGGAGAGAGAGCGAGAGAGCTGTGGTTTGGTAGGTTGGAGATAGAGACGGTGAAGAGACAACATTCAGGGGCAGTCCAGAAGATCAACATTAGACAGACGTTGAGAGGGTGTTTCATATCCTGGGAGAAGCCAGAATTATTACAGCCTGCTGGTTTTTCTGCTTTGACTCAGATCTGTGTTGCTTTCCATCTCATCACACGCCTGCAGACAAAGTGTCACCACTGTCACTCTTTAGCGTGTTGTTCCGTCTCCCCTCAGACTGGGTCGTCCACTTGTGACCCATTTCTACATTAATGCAAATAAATACACATTTTTCCATGGGATCATCAGAAGCAGAATTAGAACCAGTTTACTTTTGCAAAGTATGTTACACCCCCGAGGAATTTGGTTTCGGAATATGGTGTCTCATAAGTTACATTACAATACAAGTTACAAATGACTGTACAGTGTGAAAATATATTAATATATATTAAAGATGCATCGTGCATTGTGCGCTCTAAATTGCCCCGTATCGTGTGTGTGGATGTGTGAGTGTGCATGTTCCCAGTGATGGATTGGCGTCCTGTCCTGGGTGTATCTGCCCAGCGCCCGAGACGTTCTCCCCTGAATGGTCATGGGGAACCCCACCGTAGTAGAGGATTCAGTGGAAGATATTGAATGAATGAATGAATGAATGAATGTGTGTTGTGCAAAGCTATAAAGTGGAACATAAGCAATGACATTGTACAAATTTGTCTATGTGCAAAGTGATTCTCAGCTATTCATAAGTGGGATTGCATGAGAAAAGAAACGGTTTATCTTATGGTTTTTGTATACAGTGATCTGTATCGTCTGCCGGAGGGAAAGAGCTGAAATAAATTGTGTCCTTATCAGATTGATTATTTAAGTTAACTGATTTTCTTTAAATTCTTTGTTTCAGTTCTCTGATCTGATGTCTCATTCCATAAAAAGGAACTGAAGTTAATTAAAGAAGTGAAATATTAGCACTTTATTAGGATGCAGGATTAATATTGACTGTTGATGTTCTGAAGTTCCGCCTCGTCATGGTTTACCGAGTTCAATTAGTCTCCATTTACTTTAATAAATGTGTTTTATGATGTTTAATGAATTGTTTAATAGCTTCTATGGCTCACGCCATTCAAACTCACAGTTTATTCTGCAAAATCTACAGCAAAGTTAACATTTGAGTTTGAATGAAAGGAAACTGTTTTATTCTATAAAATACATGAAGAATATCACATTACGGTTTTAAATCTTACCGTGTGTTTATCAGCAAAGCTAGAATATGAGAGTGAGTGTGCACATGTTTAACTAGTATGTACTTGTGTGTGTGTGTGTGTGTGTGTGTTTATGAGAGAGAGAGAGCGAGCGAGCAAGTGAGCGTGTCACTGTGTATCTCCATATCTACGAGTGTGTAAGAATATGTATTCCCAGGGCTGCTAGTTATAATGTTTCTGGGGGTGATGGGAGGAACTTGAAAGCCCTGTACTGCCCAAATCAAAACTAACAAGGAAATGATGGGGACTCCTTTATCTTCTCACCTGCCTAGGGGTAAGAGGGGGTGGGGGTGAGAAAGGTTGTTGGGCAAAAGGAAAGAGATGGGGGTGGGTGGTGGACTGGTGTAGTCTTTGATTCCTAAAAAAAATGTATTACCTCTGAAATCAAACAGAAAATTACAGAGTGGAAAAGAACGAGAAAGAATGAGAAACAGTGGGGGGGGGGGGATAATGGCATAAGGACTGTGGGAACCCCTGCCGTTCCAGTCCCAAATTTAAGAACTTAAGTAAATGTAGTTGATTTCCATCTTCCATAACCTTTCAAAATTATAAGCCCAAGTGAAGAATGTGAAGAAAGTTTAAACTTTTAATGTTGATGCCATTTTAAAGCGTTTATATGGGTCCATTCATTTGTTAAGATGAAAACAGCAAAGTGTTGTCTTGTAAAGTGTTGAAGTCAAGTGTGTGTGTGCGTGTGTGTGTGTTTAACGTCCCTCATCTTCAGGGGGATTATAATCCCTCTCTGTATCAGAGGCGTCTTTTTGGCTCACAGCGCTGTTGATTCTAAGAAGATGGAGTTTGTGAGACTTTTCTTCACCTTAGGTTTAAACTAATCTGTTCTCTCTGCTGCTGCAGAGTCTGTGGATTATAGAACATGTACACCGTAATGGAGCGAGAAAGTGTTGGCTCTGATCTGATCGAGCTCTGTTTCAGCTCCAGCTGTACCGCAGCGCTGTGTGATCTCTGTACCTAAGCTGACTGAACTCAGCTGAACTTTTCTGAGTTTAACTTAGCTGAGCTGAGCTGAACTGAGCTGAGCTTAACTGATCTGAGCTGCACCACCAGGTTTCTGTTCACTGTAAACCTAAAGGCAGATAAAAGGTTTTAATAGCGAGGGAGTTTGACATCATCAGAGCCCTCCTTCCAAACAGAATCCTGTTTGAGGGGAAAATAAACTTCTGTATTCACTATTTAATCATCAAGGATTTAATTATTTAACCTGTGGATTTTGTTAAACTGATCCAATGATCAAAGCTCACTTCTGCTTTCTGTGTCGCTTTGTCAAAGTACAGAGTCTCCAGAAACCAGAGATTACAGTGCAGATGATCTCATTTGATTAGCGCTGATAATCAGAGGGTTTAGAACGGTTACAGGGCACAAACCCCCCCCCCCCCCAAGTTAGTATTAAACTCTCCTATTAAAATACCTTGGTTAAGATTAAACTCTCCCCAGCTAGGATTAAACTCCTCCCAGTTTGGATTAAACTTCCCCCATCTTGGATTAAACTCTCTCTATTAGGATTAAACTTCCTCCGTTAGGATTAATTCCCTCGGTTAAGATTAAACTCCCTCTGTTAGGATTAAACTCCCTCAATTAGAATTAAACTCCCTCTGTTAGGATTAAACTCCCTCAATTAGAATTAAACTCCCTCTGTTAGGATTAAACTTCCTCAATTAGGAATAAACTCCCTCTGTTAGGATTAAACTCCCTAGGTTAAGATTAAACTCCATTAGTTAAGATAAAACTCCCCCCCAGCTAGGATTAAACTCTCCCCAGTTAGGATTAAATCCCTCAGTAAGGATTAAACTCTCCCCATTTAGGATTAAATCCCTCAGTAAGGATTGAACTCCAGTTAGAATTAAATTATCTCTGTTAGGATGAACCTCCCTGAGTTAGGATTAAACTCCCACAGTTAGGATTAAAGGCCCCCCCAGTTAGGATTAAACTCCCTGAATTAGGATTAAACTCCCACAGTTAGGATTAAAGGCCCCCCCAGTTAGGATTAAACTCCCTGAGTTAGGATTAAACTCCCACAGTTAGGATTAAAGTCCCTCAATTAGGATTAAACTCCCCCAGTTAGGTTCAATCTGTTAGGTTTGTTCAATTTGACTAACATTAAAGGTGAAGTGAACCAGTGCTCAGTTCTCCGTAGGAAAGAGTTCTGTCTGTAACTGTCTGTCTCTTTCATCTGATTGTCTGTTTCTC
>JAOUQT010000023.1:6924055-6944076 GCA_025769995.1 Xyliphius kryptos
TTTGTGACGACACACTGTTGTAAAAAGCGCTATATAAATAAATAATTACTTACTTACTTACTTACTTACTTACTTACACAGTTATATGCAGTTAGGCTTCAAATAAATCACAGGTTATATTAATTTTCTTGATTCATTATCTAATGTGCGTATATTAATTATGGTTTGGGGTGGAGCCTAAACTTTTGAACAAAAGGCTAGTATTCCCTCTGGACAAGTCAATCCAGGCACAGGCAGACATACTCACATACAGGACAATTTAATATATAAAATATCTTTAATATCGCTGTCAAACAGGTTTCCGGTTTCTCTAACAATCGAATACTGCCATTTATTGGCCAACTTAAAGAACACAATTTATTATAAAAAAAACATTGGGGAAAATAAAGTATTCTATATCACAATATCACACAATTATACAAATGTGCTGAGGTCAGAGATGTGCATTACTGTCAATGTCACGGCTGGACAAACGACTTAGCCAATCAGATTAAAGGCCTAGAACTACTTGCTAACTATTGGCACCCCTGGCAGAGAAGTGTTCTTTGTCTTCTAAAACAATGGTATGCAGAAGTTTGGGCACCCTTGATAATGGTCATGATTTTCCTTTATAAATCATTGGTTGTTCAGCAATTTCAGTTAATATATCAAATAGCAGATGAGCAAATTTATATTTGAGAAGTTAAATCAGGTTTATAGGATTTACAGAAAGTGTGCAATAATTATTATATAACTAAATTAAACAGGTGCATAAATTTGGGCACACTTGTCGTTTTATTGATACTAATTCTATGCTAATTAGTTAAACACAAAATAAGTCATTGGCCCTTGACCTACATACACAGGTGAATCCAATTATGAGAAACGTCCTCTTTGCATTTTTTCTGAAGTGTGGCAACATGGGAGCCTCAAATCAACTCTTAAATGACCTGAAAACAAAGAATCTTTGTTTTCAGGTCATTTAAGAGTTGGTTTGAGGCTCCCATGTTGCCATGTTGTTATCATCATCGATTAGGGAAAGGATTACCAGCAAATGGAATGGGAAGCAGCTGCAGAATCCATAGATTGAGCCAGATCTGTACCAGCACAATCGCCCAAACCAGCAGGACAAAGTAGATATCGCTGGTCTTTCCTTTCTGCGCAAGACTCTGGAACTCGGGTCGAGGGCGCATGGGGGTGGTGGAAACATTGCTAAACACAGAGTCTAACAAAACATACGATTCAGCAATATTTAATCTGTCCTTGCACAGGTAACATGAAATAAGATGTTATGCAGAGTACATCATTCTTACCGTCAGATGGCGTTTTAACATCAGTGTCTTCATTCTTCTCAGACAGAGGGCGATGGTTACTGCATGCAATGGCCATGTAAATGGTGTTAGCCGCAAAGGAAATGACCTGTCCTGGCAGTTCCCCTAAAAAAAAAAAATTAAAAATCGGATTAAAGTTTTTAAACTTCTGTTATGTTTATTTATTATGGGATGTCACTGTAGATCCACAAGGAAGCAGGTGATGCACTAAATGTGAGCTGGGACTTGTCTTTCTGTGTGTATGCAAAAGGGGGAGTGATGTAGAAAAAAGAGAAATCTATGAGCCTGCTACCAAAACACACTAGTCAAAAGTTTAAACACAACTCCTTTTTTCAATTCCACTTACCTAAAGATTCACTTTTTAATTCTATACTTACAGACTGTAGTTCATCTGTTTGTGGACGTCAGTCAAGACCCCAATAGTACCACCAGAGAGCAGGTATTATTTGAATGAGCATTATTCCTATCTCAACAGTGTCACTGAGGTGTTTAAACAAAACTAAAAACCCCTCATCGCATCAGTGCACTGCAGAACTCACAATAATCAATCCCCCACCCAAATTATACCCGTTCTGTGACACTCCTGACCAATAGAGAACCAGAGTACCAACAATGGATGAGAAAACAAATGGACTACAGTCTGTAACTCGCATCTACATGGTAAGTGGAAAAAATAAATAACTGAGCAAGAAAGAGGTGTCTAAACCTTTGATTGGCACTGTACAGCAGTACTACAACATGTTCGTATATGGGATCTCACCTTTTCCAGATACAGGTGCTTTCTCCTGAGAGCCGACTAGAAGCAGAACGACAGCCAATACGAACACAGGTACCTGCCACGATCCAGTCAGAGACACTGCAGGAAAGGAAGCGTCACAGAAACGGTCCTTACTGTCATTCTATATAAACACAGTGCCACAGAAAAGAACTTGTTTCTCATTTTTAATAGTTGTTTACCGGGGTTAAAGTATCAAAGCTCGTATTTGGCAACTTGAAAAAAAAACGAAGTCCAAAAATTCTGATACAAAATATGCAGGGTCATGAGGTGGGTCCCCCATGCCATTCAGGGGAGAATGTTTTGGGCACTGGGCAGATATACCCAGGACAGGGCACTGCCCCACCCTCTTCTTCCACATATAATATAAGGGCAATTTTTTTCATAAGGGTCATGTTGGCTTTGCGGTTAACATGTTTGTCTCTCAGCCCTGGAGATCCAGATTCGGATCATGATCTGAGTGGTGTTTCCATGTTCTTCCAGTGTCCGTGTGGGTCTCCTCCAGATTCTCCAATTTCCTACCACAGTCCAAAAACAAGGTATATAGTGTGTGTGTGTGCCCAGCAATACATTAGTGCCCGGTTCAAGGTGTCTCTGCCCTGGGTCTGAAAATTTCTCCCCTGAATGGGCATGAGGAACTCCTAGTATAGGATTAAGCCAAAAATAATTAGATTATATCAATTTAGAGCAGCCAAATCGCCTTCAATTCATGTTTTTGGACTGTGGAAAGAATAGAAACTCATGCAGACACAGGGAGAAAATGGAAGCTCCACCCAGATTGGGATTCCAACCTGGATCCCTAGAGCTTAAAGGCAAAGTGCTAACCTCCGAACCAACGTGCGACAAACAATTTATTTTTGTATTTGTGAGGGCTGCATTAATTCTTTAATTACCTTGTAATTATACTGTAAAATGTTTTTTAAATGTTCATTGAAAAAACATCATACGCCACTATTACATAGCTGAAAAAGATCCTCGCCTGGGATGCGTAAATAGAACATAAGTGCATGCACTCAATCTTTTTCATTTGATGATGCTTTTTGTTTACCAGATGAACAACTCACCCAGGTAGAAAATAAATACTGTCCACACTGGCACAGACATGGCCCGAAGGTACCTCTCCATTCCAGGGGTCCACTTAAATGCCACAGCCAGGACATAGCCCACCACTAATGTACCAACCTGGAGAAGAGACAAAAATATTCAAATTCACTGCATGACAAATGTGAGACACATCATTTACTTACTAGTATTATTGGATGGAACAAGTTGATCTGTGTTAAGCCAGTTTGCATTTCTATAAGGAAATAAACAGCAGCAAAATGCCCAGAATTATCCCAAAGATATTGTCCTTATATTGGCTAGCCTTAGTCATGATTATTTGGTGCAATGCTCGCTAGTTTCTAGTAACGTTTAGGAAAAAAAACAAAGCAGATACCAAAGCAATAAGGTATGAGAGGATGGCATTATTGTAAATAAACCACAGCTAAGAGGTGTTGTTAGGCACGATGTGAAGCGGCATATAGTTACACCTCTTTCCCAAGATTTATTCACAATACACAACCTCGAGTGTCTAACTGATTTTATGCAACAGTTACAAACACACTGTAATACAAAATAGAGTTGATTCATAAATGTGTTTATTGAAAACAAAATTAATAAACCGGTCTTATGTAGTAAAAGGACACTGGTTTCAGTAACAAATGGCCAAATTAAAGAACACAATTTATAAACAACAGCAGCAACAGCCTTAGTATTGGTATGTAGACATCTACAGATGCCTTGTTAATTCCACTGTATAGCTAGGACATATTTACATTTACATTTAATTATTTAGCAGACGCTTTTATCCAAAGCAACTTACAGGTATCCCAACTTGTTTGGGGTCAGAACACAGGGTTGAAACAGAACCCTGGAGCAATGAGGGTTAAGGGTCTTGCTCAAGGACCCACATTGGTAACTTCAGTGGACCTGGGATTTGAACCCTAACCTTCCGATTGATAGTCCAACACCTTAACCACTGAGCTACCACCCCACATATGGGCATTAAAAACCACTGAATATCATTTTAATACATATATTACAATCTTACGAAATCCATCAACCTCAAATAAACAGCCTGATTTCTTACAGAAGCAAAAAGAGGAGAATCACTCAGATGTCCTTTTTATATTCCAGCTACATGCTTTTTGACAGCAGCTCCCGCAGCGTGACAGTAAATACCTTCTAATCATAGAACTGAGACTGACAGGGAATTCAATCTAACATCAAGTGTATCTCATTTACTTTAATCTTCTTGACTTTCCAAGTAAATCAAGATTAATTTATTGCACGGAATTGCAATTTTTCAATCTTACAAAATACCAAAAATAATGTCTATACAAGTGAGTAGATAATACTTTTGAGAACTAAATAATAAATACTGATTTCCATATAATAAGATTTGAATAGAACATAAGACAAACAAGTTTTAATGCCGGGAGTCTGCTGCCCAACAACACCGACAATTTAACACAAAAAAGTGCTTGTAGTAAGTGAGTCACAAGACTGGCCTATATACAGTCCCCGAATCAGGGACCTTTAGAACGCAAGGCTGGTTGCTTAACCACAAACACATTTTCCTTATTTTTAAACTAAGCTACTGCACCGCCCCTCATCAATAACCCTTGGGATGAAAAAATACCAAGACTTTGATCCAGGCGTATCATCAGTGTCTGACCTTAAAAATGCTTTACTGTGTAAATGAGCAAAAACTTCCAAAAACAATTTTAAAAAAAAATCCAGAAAAAGTTTTCCAAAAAGCTCCTGTAGTTAAAATAAATAGGTGCCCCAATGCTTTTCTGTAAATGGTGTATATAGAAGCCCTTTACAACCAGAGCAAAAGCAACATGCCACTGTTTAACATTAAATGTAGATTTGGTTACTAAGGGACACAGGGTTGGCAGTAAATAAGGACCACCGATCAGAAGGTTAAAGATTAAAGCTCTAGTACTGACAGAGTGACTGTTGGCCCGTGGAACAAGGCTTTCAGCATTAATTTGCATGAATTTCACCACGTCACGACTGAATGAGGCATGAACCCAACGCTGTAACTGTGAAACTATTTTACACTTTCAGTTTTTCAGTTTAAAGACTTTCAAGATGCCTCTTTTTGACTGCGTTTATGCCAACTTAAACAATCTAAAAATCTAATTATTAATAAATGGAATAAATAAATATCCAGATTTATATATTTTTTAAAAGAGACCATCTTCAATTTCATGCTTCACTTTGTGTAATTATGTATTTAAATCAAATCTCACTAGTTAGTAATAACAGACTGCTGTATAAGACCCTACAGAGAAATGTGTATACACATAAATCTCATCTATCTATCTATACATAATAGATACATACAGTCATATACTTACATTATATAAGGGGAATTTAGAGCAGACAATTTACTGTAAATCTATGTATTTGGACTGGGGGAGGAAACTGGAGAAACTGCTTTTGAAAAAGTGATGGCTTTGGCTGTAAGGCAACTCATAGCATGCTTTACAGCATTAGCTTCACATTAGCCAACCCAGGTCTTCCCTTCCACTCTACCCACGCGCCAAACGCTATACCTCACACGTCTTGGCTCACCCCCTTCACTCTACCTGTGCACCAATTGTTGTACGCCAAGCACCTCACGTCATCACCTCCACTCTACCTGTGCTTATATTATATTACTTTAATACATATATTATACAGTATATCATACTATAATGTGCATGCGCATATTTGAATGTAAGGTTGTGTCAAAATTTCAAAGCAATCGGTAAAGAACCTTCTGAAATTTAAGGTTTTGAGCAAATGAACAATTACTTTTTTTATTTATATGCATTAATTCTTGCTTAGCTAGCGGCCATAAGGAACACATTCTATGCCCAGGCCGTTTGGAATCTGATGAGGGCCAGGATTGGCCCGCGGGCCGGACTTTGGACGTTCCTGATCTATATCATCTTCTTTCAGCTGTTACTCTTTATTATTCAGGGGTCACCCTGGCGAAGGGTAACCCTTCCTGACACAACCCTCATCTCTACCAGGCTTGGAACACACAGACTACAAGGACAATTTAAAGCAACTGTGGGACAAGTGGCGAAAACAACACAGCAAGAAGAAGGTGTGTGCAAACTTTTGACTGGTACTGTAGATTGCTTTATTTCCAGTGGACTCACCCACAAGGTGCTGAAGCAGTTTAGCATTTGGGAAATGAAAGCACACAGGTGCTGCAGCACCGCCTGCATCCCAATCACACTCCAGAAGAGGTAGAGGAAGTAGAGCAGCGGCGCCCCGGTTCCGATCAGCAGCAGCAGCTTCAGGCGCTCCAGCAGCAGCGCGCCCAGACTCTCCACGCCGTGGTTCAGGCAGCGCAGCGGCACCAGCAGCGTCCCCAGCAGGATGGGAGTGCCGCTGGCTCGCAGTCCACTCAGCCACGACCGGCCCACCCGCGCCAGCGAGTGTTTAAAGGGGTGCAGGAAGGTCCCGCAGAGCACGGCCCACAGCAGCGGCCGCAGGAACGCCTCCAGGATGAAGTAGACCAGCACCGCCGCGCCACAGCAGATCGCCACGAAGATCATGGCGCCGGTGTTGTAGAAGGCCTGCTTGATGTTCTTGTCGAACTTTAGCGGCTGCTGACCCAGCAAGTGACCGACAACCTCGACCGCCGGCTGCACCGCCTCGCCGAACGACACCCGCAGGCGGGAGGCAGATGGAGTCGGCGGATCCCCGTCCACAGCGGGCCCCTCGGACTCCGCCATGTTTACCGCTCCCCTGACTCCCTCCCTCACGGCGTCCCAAAACTGAAGAGGAATTGCGAGCACTGGCAGTGAGGCGGGACGTCTGAGCCGCGTTGCACGCTGGGAAATGTAGGCATTTTAAAACTAGCACGTCAAATGGATTCCGTGATTCCTATATCATAATAATAATTATATTATTATTAATAATAATGGAAACCCATAAAGCTGCTCACGATTTACTGTATTTAGAGTTTCTTTTAGAAATTAAAAGGTAAAAGTGACAATATATTTACGTATCATACATTATATATAGATAAACTAATATAAATAATTAGTAACTATAAAAAGCATTTTACAGTATATGTATAGTGTTACAAAATACTGCAAGGATACTATACACTTCCATTCATCCATTATCCTCTGTTTAATCCTGTAATTGGGTTGTGGTGGAGTTCCATGCCCATCCACGGAAGAACGTCTCAGGCGCTGGGCAGATACACTCAGGGCGCCAATCCATCGACGGGGGCACACTTTCTCCCAACCATAAAATAAGTGTCGATCAAACTGTTGCTTTAACCAATCAGATATTGAGTATGCCCTCTTGCAGGCATACATTATGTCAGCGCATTCACGTCCTGTGACTGAATAATCTGAGAGTTTACCCCTTCGGTCAGACATTTTTAGTGATTTTTTTTAAAGACAAATAAAAGGATGGAATTTGTGTACAAATATTCAGGATTTAATCCACAGTTTTGGTGAGTGTTTTTCCTAAATAATATTACAATTTTATGAGGTTATCGTTGGTAATAGGCAACATGAGATATCTACCTTGAATTCAATGGCTCTTTACACTTAAAAAAAAACAAGTTAATATTGACACCATTTGTAGGAAATGTCATCACAAATCCAGGCCGTGAAGGGGCCAGTTCCGTGTTATTAGTGAATAAATAGCACACCACCATCAATATGCAGTACAGGAAATACTTTCTAATTTGGTCTAAATCAGTGATAACGAACATAAATAACCTTCAGTGTGTGCGGTTAAATGTACAACTGTAAACACTATATTGGCACTTTTATATGGCTACATGCGGTCGCATTGGATTTAACATGCCATGGAGTAATAGCTAACACACAGATCCTATGGCAGCTATAACATAACTTGCAGACATGGCAAAAGTTTAGAACACATCTACTGTACATTTTCTTATACAGTTTTAGAGGCCCATCCATTATCTTCCACTGGGGTACTGGGGTCACAGGGGGTTTCAAGTGCCGTTGCACAAAAACAATATATAGGGGCAATTTCGAGTAGCCAATTTACTTTTAATCCATGTTTTTGGACTGTGGGAGGTCATCTGGGGCAGTTGGAGACTTGTGGTTAAGGAACCAGACTTGCAACCTAAAGGTCCCAGGTTCGATTTCTAGTCCAAACAATGTAACAATACTGTATGTGTGTGTTTCAATACACACACACATCTATATGAACCTGAGTCGCCACCTCGAAGCCATGTGCCGCCCAGGTTAAGATGTCAAATTTGATATTTTAGTACTAACTGCATTGAAATGTGCAGTTTGTTTGATGTTAAGTCTCTTGACTCAGTATGGTAGATAATAGGTACCTAAACTTTTGCATAAGTCTATATATCCTGATGACGCTTTTCACCTCTATGGCCCTAAATCACAGTTCATAAACATACAGTACACTTTGTTATTAAATATGGCTTGATGTGTTGCCCTATTGTTAATGAATACCCAGTAAACTACTTGTGTTAGATTGTTTTTGTTATCGTATCTTATGTTACTTTTATGTGATTATTCCTAGATGCTGATGTATTGCTGCTTGTTTCGAACACTGTGAAAGCGTTATGTCCCATGGTGCTTTATAGTAGCTCACAGAGCTCATGGGGTTCCCATAAGCAAGTAAAAAGTGAGAGCCACGATGAGCAGGAGGCAAAAAGGAGAAGAAAATGTCTGGTAGGCCGTAGCGGGCATAAAAATGTCCTCGTATTTATAAATGCTGATCATGCGATCAGACACCGGCGGGTTGTCGATATCGTGTCTCGTAATGGAGCCTGAAAATAAAACAGAAAGAATTGTGGTGACAATGATACATACATGATATTCTGACTCGACCATGTTTATATAGAGTCAACAATGAGCACAGATGGGGATTAGAACCTGGATCCCCAGTACTGAGAGCCACTGTTTTGCCACCTGGTAGTTTAGGCTTAAAACATTGAAACTCTGCTTTCAGAAAATGTACTGTTGTAAAAAGTTTATTAGAAAAACATTTAATTATTAAAAAAAAAATGACAAAAGCATTGTTTTGAGGCCTTTACATTTCAGAACACTTATTAATTTATTTAGCCATTAGTCCATAATCTGAATTCAAGCACATGCATCCACACTTACCCTGTATTGCAGGTCCCCAGGCAAACAGGTAATACCAGCTGAGATGGAGATCCACCAGCGTTTCCTCACGTGGCACATAAAGTGGGCGCTTGAAGCGGCAAGTGACCCGGTTGTTTTCAAAGATGCCCTCCTCGTCCCGTGCTGGATTTCTCTTTATTTCTTTGGCCCACTGGCCCACGTTATAGAAATGATGAATCCTCACTCGTCCATTGTCATCATGTACACATCCCATCACATCGTCACCTCCCTGCAAGAAAGACGACAGGATCACGGTCATGTTCTCCATTTTGAATCAAAAACATCACAAAGTAGCCATAATTGCATTTTAAAACACTAAATTAATAAAAACACTAAATAAAATATTATGAGTAGTTTCTTAAAACATGCCAATCCAATGACCGTAAGTAAAACAAACTTGTGTTATTAATAAGAAAACATTCATTAATGAAACTGTATAAACTAAGCTCGGTGTGAGATTCATATTTTGATTCCATTTATTTTTAAATTACCATTTTTTTGTCAGAAGAAAAGCCAACAGCAACCCAGCCATCAGTGTCTGCACTCATCTCAAATTCAACATCGGTACCAATACGTCTGAAGCTCAGGAAATATTCACATGTTTCTGCATCACAGCCTGGTTTTCCATACCTATGTATAGGTACAAAGAATAAAAGCACAGGTTTAAACAGTGGAACTCTTCATTTGTTGAACATTAGTTACAGTCGATGATGTACTATGCATTGCACTTAACATGAGTAGATAAACTATGTTCAATAAAAAAAGTGAGTGTCTTTGATTTGCTTTCTTTACCAGTACACAAAATACTTCTAAATATTAAGTGTCTCTTTAAACCAACAATATAATATATGTAACTTATAATTAACACTATAATCAACTTACCTGATGCAGCCTTTGGTGATTCCACAGTCACTGACTTTGATTCGGGCAAAAGGATCAACAGGGGGAGCGGTAGGAAAAGGATAACCTGGGCGACAGACCAAAGACAAACGTAAATTTCATCCTTAAAGTTAAAATAATTTTTTTTAAGGTTAAATGCCTTTAGTGCCAATATGTATTTTCAAAAAGTTCACGTTAAGCACAGCTTAATTCCATTTCCCATAAAGGAACATTTAACTTTAACTTATTGCCTTATTTATCTTGTTAGCTGGAAGTTAAGGAGTACTGTCAGCCTTGAAATGGCTCTCGTTCATCCATTTCCAAAACACAGGGAGAACAGGAAAACTCAAACCAGATTGGGATTTGAGCCTGGATCCCCAGCGATGAGAAGCAGACATGCTAACCACTAAGTCACCTTGCCACCCACTACTAGTATTGTTGAAAAAATATTTTCTGGCCTGGGAAGTTATTAAAGCATTGATTTAAAAAAATGTCATCAGTTCTTTGTAAAAATTATACAGAAAGTTTACAGACTTGCAATTTATCTTGCAAAGAACCCTTGATCCAGCCATCCATGCTTTATCTTCCGCTTATTCTTCTACTAGGGTCGCAGTAAAGTTCCCCATGGCCATCAAGGGGAGAACATCTCAGGATGTTCTGGGCAGATACATCCAGGACAGGGCGCCAATCCATCACTGGGCACACACTCACACATCCAAACACACACTATACGGGGCAATTTAGAGCATTCAATTTTACCCGGAATTCATTTTTTTTGACTGTGTGAGAAAAACTGAGAACCCGGAGAAAACCCACTCGACACTGGAAATGTACAAGTGGTACTAATTGAAAGCAGGAATGCATCATAGTCAGAAATTCAATAATTATCTGTTTTAAAAGTAATAGAGGGGCGTGGTCTACTCCCTGTACTAGGTAAAGCGGTGGGAAAGGCGCTGACCGTGGTGCTGATTGGCTAACCTGCATACTACGTACTAAACAGTACGCTGAAACTGGGTTCTATCAAATGCAATGTACTGTACTTGTCTACTATTCGGTAAACGAGCATGCGACGCTCATATGTACCGGGAAAACACTACGCATGGACACGAATTATCCTTATTTTGGTAAAAAATCGACATCAAACTGACCCATTATAATTCCCACAGGCCAGTGGAGTAATACAAAAACGTTTAATTCTTGTAAACGATGCGAAATAAGATTTATAAGAGAACGTAGATCTTACCTTCATCTGAAAGATATCTCGACTCGAGAAATTCGGAGGCAAAAGTGCTGTAGGAGTCTTTGTGGTGCTCGTTGTGCCCCGGCTCGCCTTGTTCTGCGTGGCCGCTGCGCAGTGTGTTGTCGTCGGTAGGGCTGGCTGAGCCCGGCCGCCACTGGCTCGGCTCCCACAGCAGCAGACACATCACTATAAACATCACCTCAGAATTTCAGGCAACAAACAGAAAAAATAAGAGCAGCGTGTGATTTGTGTCGCATTACAATAGTCAAGGTTACATTCTTTTACGCGTCTGACGCAAATGAAAGCATATTTAAACAAAAAAAAAAAGAAACTCTAACGGCTAATCACAACGATATCGCGTTTCCAGCGCTGGAGACTGAGCGTTTGGGTGGGGGGTTGCACTGTTGCTGACTTCTCAGTAAGGAAAGTAGCTATTGGCTACCCTTATAATCGTTAATGACATCACCACCTAATTAGCATAACGTTCAATTTGCGTGTTTAACGAATAAACATTATGGCACAGAAAAAAGTGAGTAAAAAACACTTTAAATATGTTAGAACTCAATTGAGCTCTAAATAAAGGGACTTCTGCCTTTGAAAGAAGCTGTAAATTCTTAAAAATAAGACTTTACATTACACTATTTATTTTTATGTAAATTACATAAATCAGTTTTTAGTTATTAAGCTAAATGTTCAGCTTCACACCAAGCCCCTTGCGTCTTTCCCTCCACTCTACGCACGCGCCAATCGCTATACGCCAAGCACCTCGCGTCTTCTCCACTCTACGTGCGCGCCAATCGCTATACGCCAAGAGCCTCACATCATACCCTCCACTCTACCCGTGCGCCAATCGCTATACGCCAAGCACCTCGCGTCTTCTCTCCAGTCCACCCGTGCGGCAGTCACTATACGCCAAGCGCCTTACGTCTTCCCTTTCACTCTACCTGTGCGGCAATTGCTTTATGACAAGTGCCTCAAATCTTTCCCTTCACTCTACTCTACCGTGCGCCAATCGCCATACGCCAAGCGCCTTGCGTCTTCTCCTACAGTCTACACGTGCGCCAGTCACTATACGCCAAGCGCCTCACGTCATTCCTTCCACTCTACCCGTGCGGCAATTGCTTTATGACAAGTGCCTCAAATCTTCCCCTCCACTCTACCCATGTGCCAATCGCTATACTCCAACATATAAAACTGTGAACGGTATAAAAGGTGTAAAAGGTCTTTTGAGTGTAACGTAGGTATAAGAGCATAAAGTGTATTTAGTGTCACTCCCACCACCAATATTTATTACTCATAAAAACATCATGATTATATCTTCATTTATTTTGTAGCCATAAAAAAATATACATGCATTGCTCATTGTACGCAAGTAGCTTTCTCTAGATCTTAAACTTTTTTCACATTTTCCTCAGAATTTCATTAATCAGTTCTTTTTCAGATTCGCGCAAGTTATTTTCATTCAAGTTCAACTCTCTCAGACGTGATGAAGGATTTGATCTCAGTGCTGAAGCCAGAGCAGTGCAGCCTTTTTCTGTGATGCCACATCCTGACAGACTGCAGAGAAAAAAAGTTTAATATTTAAGTCATTATACTATACAATCTATACACATTTACATTGTTAAAGACCAGGTTCAGTAGTGAAAATAATCTTTTTTTGTGAGTGTTTTTATATTTTAACAGGCGGCATGATGACTTAGTGGTTAGAACATCTGCCTTTTAGGGCTAAGGAGACAGGTATGAATTCCATACATGGGATTACCATGTTCTCTATGTGTCTGTGTGGGTTTTTCCAGGTTCTCTGTTTTCCTTCCACAGTTCAAAAATCTGGATTCAAGATAAAGTTGCTGTTTTAAATTGCCCCATAAAGTCTGTGTGTCTGAGTGATTGTGTGCCCAGCGATGGATTGGTTCCCCATGTTAATCCAGAGGACAAAATTTCGGGCGCTGGGCAGATACACCTGAGCAAACTAACTCACTCAATAGAAGCAATTTACATTAAACCCATGTTTTTGAACTGTGGAAGGAAACCGAAGAACATCCATACTGACACGGGGAGAACATGGAAACTCCACCCGGACTGAGATTCAAACCTGGATCCCCAGCACTGAGGGATAGACGTGCTAACAATACACCAGTATACCGCCCCAATAAAAATTAATAAACAATTAACTTATAAATTCATATCACTTTAAAAGTAGGATTATATAAGTAGGAAATGCCATCTTAATTCTCAAAACCCTACATTTGGATCAAGTGCATACTTCAATAGATTAATTTCTAATTGTAATCTGTCTTCTTATTTAGAAAAATCCCACTTGATGAAATAACATGCTGCCACAAAATCGGATTATTATGGTCCAAATGTTGTTTAAAGGATGTCAATTAAAAATATAAAACTTTAAAACCGTAATAATCTTACCCCAGTATCAAAAGGTTACAGTGTGGACTCTTAAGTCGGTCAGAAAGAAGCTTTACACCTGAATCACGCAGCTCGTTGTTATTCAGGTTGAGATGCTTCAGACTGGAGTTTTTACCCAAAACAGCTGAAAAAACTCCACAGCTTTCCTCAGTAAGATTACATCGATAGACTCTGAGAAAAAAACATTACGGTGGTAACTCAAACTTCACATCAACTTTAATAGTTTTAAACTGCCTTATAAATATTCAAACAATATTAAATTGTAACAAAGTTTATTTGCTTGAAATTAAAATAGCTTACATTGATATCTGAATTTAATGCAGATGAGTGCAAGTATGGTGGCTTAGTGATTAGCATGTTCGCCTCTCAGCGCTGGTGACTTAGGTTTTCTTATTTTGGGGAGTTTTTTTTTTTTTTTTTAAAGTAGCCCACATTTACAAGTTAATTTATTCATCCATTATCTTTCACTTGTCTTTTATCATATTAGGGTCATAAAGTGAGGGGAATTTCCCATGCCCATCCAGGGGAGCATGTTTTGGTTGTTGGCAGAAACACCCAGGAGAAGGTGCCAATCCATTGCTGGACATACACGCACTTGCTTACACAAACACACACACGGAAACTTCACCCAGATAGGATCCAACCTGGATCCCCAGCGCTAAAAGGCAAAGGAGCTAACTACTAAGCCAGTTACAAGTTAGGTTGTACCTCAGCACCTGTAGTTTACAGAGTGGATTCTCCAGCCCAGTGCTGAGCAGCTTCACTCCTGAATCTTGCAGTTTGTTGACACTCAGGTCCAGCTCTTTTAGACGCGAAGAGCTTGAACCGAGAACTTCTGACAGATGTTCACAGCTGTTCTCAGTAAGATCACACTCACGCAACCTAGCAGCAGAATCAATAATTATCATTATTATAATTATGTAAGCCACCACATTTACATACAAACTCCCACCAACAGAAACAGCAGATCCTTGGGCAACAAGTCATTGAATTTTATTCCTTTAATGAACATAAAAGTTGTTTTCTTTTTACGTGAAATAGTGATATATTCACAATAATGTACCACCTCGAGTGCCTTATTGCTTTGATAAAACTGTTACAAATATACTATAATATAAAAACAAAGGTTTGATCCATAAATTTAATTTAGAAATGCTTTTATGGAAAGCAAAATTGTTAATAAACGGGTCTTCCATGACATAATCTAGTCTGGTTTTAGGATTCCGGATTCTTGAACAATAAAATACTTGGCATCTAGAGGCCAAATCACAGAACGTAGTTTATAAGAAACATCGAGAAAAAAATGTAATGTATGTCATGAATTGATACAAATGTAATGCAATCAGAGGTGTGGGTTATTGTCAATAATGTCATGGCTGGACAAACGGCTTAGCCAATATAATATAAGGAACTTGACGTGTTGTCTCAAAAGCGATTGGCGCCCAGTTAGAGTGGAGGGGAAGACACGGGGCGCACGCCGTTGGTCATCTCCATAGCCATTGGCGTGCGGGTGCTAGTGCTTCCCGAAAACTTTGATGAAAACAGAATTAAAGAAAGTAATCTTGCCAAATAAGCAAATCAGTGAGAGACTTTAATGAAACATGTCTGTAAAAATGATAAGGCAGCTAATTTAGTACCCCTTTATAGTTTTATTAAAAAATAATACTTACCAAAGAATTTCCAGTTTACATTGTGGATGTTTCAGTCCCTCACACAGCCACTTTATTCCTGAATCCAGCACTTTATTGTCACACAGTTCCAGTTTTTTCAGATTGCAGTGTGTGCTAAAAGCTGATGACAGTTCAAAACAGCTTTTCTCTGTAAGATTACAACAATTCAACCTGAAATATGAAATATATACTGATTAAAAGACTTTCTGTAGCATCTTTGCAAATGCAGTGGAGCAATCACGATGTTGAAACCAAAAAACACTGAGCTCACCTCAGTGTGTTTAGATTACACTGTGGATTTTTTAGCCCATCAGAGAGCACATTTACTCCCACGTCTTGTAGATTATTGTTATTCAGGTGCAGGTCTCTGAGATTGGAGGTGTTTGAGCTGAGAACTAAAGATAGAGCTCTGCAACCTTTCTCAGTGAGGTCACAACTATCCAACCTGGAAAATACAGAAAATAAGCCCAGACATTTACAGCTTTCCTGAAAGAACAAAGTCCCCATTGCTTTTAAATGATGAATATAAAATATAAAATAGTATATACACCTCCCCGCCCTGTATTCACAAAATCATTTTGATTATCTTAATATCCATAGAAAAAGCATAATTATAAAGCATAAACACTATAAAATGTCATGTGTATTTAATCACATTCCAGAATGATATCAGATGCAGTGGTGTAAGTTACTTGAATGTAGAAACAAAGGAATGTAGTGCATTAAAAAAACAACTTCCATCTATCCATTATCTTCCACTTAATCTTTTGGGTTATCGGAGTAGTTCCCCATGCCCATTCAGAAAAGAACGTTACGGGCGCTGGGCAGATACACTCAGGACAGGGTGCCAATCCATCGCTGGGCACACTAATACACACGCGCACACATACACACACACATATATTTTTGGAGAACATGAAAAAAATCCATCCATGCCGGATCCCCGGCACTGAAAGGCGAACATACTAGCCATTATGCCACCATGCTTTAAATAAACAAAGCACATCAAAATGTATAGATGTAATCTACTGTAAAGCATGATGGTGGTAGCTTAATGGTATGAATGTGTTTCTCAGATGTCTTACCACTTGCCATATTTGCTGTTACCTTATCATGGTTGCTGGAACCAATACCAATACTCATATAGCAAAAGTTGCAGGCAAGCCACCAAACTAAAACACAGGGCCGACCCTTACGTAAATACATTTACACCCAAGGGCAACACCGTAGCTTCAATTTGCGTATTGAAAAAAACTTGGGTACCGACAGAAAATCCACTCTAATTAAAAAAAAAAAAATTCCATCCCACCTGGGAATCTGATAAACCTGAGGATGAGGGTACAAACCACTGTCCCACCCGGCTGCCCACTAACATCATGCAATAATGTACATTTAAACAGTGTGCTAGCTTAATGTTTATGTGTTGGGCTAGCAATTTAAGGATGGTGGGTTCAAATCCCAGGTCCACTATATAGTTACCAATGTGGGTCCTTGAGCAAGACCCTTAACCCTCATTGCTCCAGGGATTCGGTATGTAACCCTGTCTTCTGACCGCAGCTATTAAGTGGGATACTTGTAAGTCACTTTGGATAAAAACGTCTGATAAGTGACCAAATGTAATGTAAATGTAAACAGTTTACCAGCACATTAATAATAATACTTACATGACCTTTCTGGATTCGTGGACCACTGGCAGCAGCCTCAGAAGACATTCCTCTGTTGGGTCATATTTACCCAAATCAAACAAATTCAGAGCCTCTTGTGAATTCAGCAACACAAATACAAGAGCTGACCACTGTGCAGGAGAAAGCCCAGATCCAGTAATACAGTTATATTCCCTGTTTTTTAGGTATGTTTGGATTTCTTGCACTAAAGAAGGATCATTCAGTTCATTCAGACAGTGGAATAGATTGATGGATGTTTCTGGAGAAGGATTTTCCCCAATCTTTATCTTGATATGCTCAACTGTGTCCTGTATGTTGGGTACCGTTGGGCATAGTTCTGGAAAGAGACACTGTAACAGAACCTGATTGGATTCTATTGAAAGTCCCAACAGGAAGCGGAGAAAAAGGTCTAGGTGTCTAGTTTCACTCTGTAAGGCCTTGTCCACTGCGCTCTTAAGGAAGCATGACATGTCTGACTCGTCAAAAAGTCTAGACAGATCGGTGGTCGGATCTGTGGCCATTTGGTTGGTAAAGGAAATGAATGCATACAAAGCAGCCAAAAACTCCTGGATGCTCAGATGCACGAAGCTGAACACTTTCTCCAACCCTAAGTGTAACCCTAAGTCCTCTCTGAATATTTGGGTGCACACTCCTGAGTACACCACCTCTGTAATATCAAGGCCACACTCAATCAGGTCTTGCTCGTAGAAGATCAAGTTGCATTTCTGAAGTTGATGGAATGCCAGTTTGCCAAGTGCCAGAAGAATCTCTGGGGTCTTGCATGGTTCAAACCAACCATACTTTTGGGCTTTGTGTATGAACTGAAATCTCAAGAAATGGAGGAACGTCTGAGTTAGGGTCTTCGGGATCTCTTCACTTGCAGCCTCGCTGAACATTCTTTCTAAAATGCAGGCTAAAATCCAGCAGAATACAGGTATGTGGCACATGATGCTGAGGCTTCTCGATGACTTCATGTGACGGATGATTTTACCAGCGATGCTGTCATTTTGGACTTTTCTCCTGAAGTACTTTTCTTTCTGAGTTTCATTAAACCCCCGTATCTCTGTCAGTTGATTGATACATTCACGGGGAATAAGATAAGCTGCACCTGGCCGCGATGTTATCCATATAAGAGCAGAAGGAAGCAGCTTCCCCCTGATGAGATTTGTTATTAGCAGATCCAGTGCTACGGACTCAGTTACATCACTCAGATTTTCACTGTTCTGGAAATTTAAAGAAAATCGACATTCATCTAAGCCATCAAATATAAACAGGACCTTACGGGTGTTCCAACTGAATAATTGTTCCTGCTTCATTTCTGGTAATATGTAATAAATTAAACTCATTATACTCAGCCTTTTCTGTTTCAGTAAATTCAGTTCTCTAAATTGAAGTGGAAACACGTAGGAAATGTCGGGATTTGCTTTGTTTTCAGCCCAGTCCAAAATGAACTTCTGCACAGAGATCGTTTTTCCAATTCCAGCAACTCCTTTAGTCAGAACAGTTCGGATATACTTGTCTTTAAAGAGGTCGTTGCATTTAATGGCGGTCTCCTTGTTTGCAGGGATTCTAGTTGCCGCCTCGATCTGTCCCACCTCGTGTACTGCAGTGACTTTTCCGCTCCAGCCCTCGGTGATGTGGAGTTCAGTGTAGATGTCATTTAGAAGAGTACACTGTTCATGCCGAGCAGTACCTTCAGTAATTCGTTTAAATTTCTCTTTCAGTCTGGATTTGAGTTTATCCTGGTAGATGAACTCTGACTCTATGGAGGAAATACATTATTTTAATCCATGGACAAACTAGGATTTCATCAGATAATTCTTAAATGTGAAAGGTTGGGTGGCAAGAATTTAACTTTTAAATTAATCCTCCAGGGTCAGCATGGTGGCTTAGTGGTTAACATGTTTCCCTCCCTGCACTAGGAATTCCAAGTCCGAATCCCAATCTGGGTGTCTTACAGTCCCAATGTATTTAAGGTGATTTGTATGCTCTAAATTGCATATATATGTACTCTGTGTGAGTGAGTGTGTGTGTGCCCTGTCATGGGTGTATTTGCCTAGCCCCGAAACAACCCCCCCCCCCACACCCACCCTAGTATAGGATTATGCAAAAAGATATTGATTATTATTGTTCTAGGGCAAATGTATAATGCCTGACTGTGTGCTATCACCACAAAACATTACGTTGGGATATTTGTGAGTCGTTTTAGATAAAAGCACTTGCAAAATGACCAAATGTAGTGATAAAATGAACCAGTAACTAAAGTCACTTACGTTTCTGCAGGTTGTCCAAAAGTCCTTTCTGGGTTATGCTTGTTGTGTCCTGTTCCTGAGAAGTTAAACAAAAAAGATGTTTTAATTAAAATTGATTGAATTAATTTGTTTCTTAATGTTTCTCCATTGGACGTTCATGAGAAACAATCTAATCAAAGTTAAAGCTACAAATGCATTTTATTTGTATGTATGCCTATTAATATAAAAAAGTGTGGGGGGGGGAAAGCATTATTGAATGTAATATAGGTATATATAAACACACTGTTTAAAAAAATAAAGGGAACACAAAAATAACACATTCTAGATCTCAATGAATAAAAAATTTCAGTGGAAAATCTTTATTTAGTAGATAGTGGAATGCGTTGAGACCAAAATAACATAAAAATGATCTAAATGTAAATTTAAATTATTATCCCATGGAGGTCTGGATTTGGAATCATACTCAAAATCAAAATTCCTCAAGACGAGTTCAAATGAGGCTCAGTAGTGTGTGGCCTCCACGTGATCTCCCTACAACGGCGGATGTTCTCTCCTACGGCCCCCTCCATGTCTCCTGGTGTACTGGCCTGTCTCCTGGTATCTGCTCCATGCTC
>JAOUQT010000023.1:6955911-6966377 GCA_025769995.1 Xyliphius kryptos
TTGTCCAATTTATCCATGAAACCTCCCACACTAAAATGACAGGTGTTTCAGTTTCATTGTCTAACCCCTGTATTTACACACGCACACATACATATATATCGCTGGCAATTATATAGGTTTTGTCAAAGCTTTTTTTTTATTCTAGTTTTATTCCTGCCCGGTTTTGTCAAATATGCCTGAATATACAGCAAGGATTGTGTTGCTATGTGTTGCTAACCTGTTGGGTTGGGGTAATATCACTTTTTACAAAGTTATTTGTCAGAAAATCCCCAACTCTCTATGGCTAACTGAGCACTAGGAGGCTCCTGGTCAATCATGTTCATAATAAAAATCAATTCTCTAGCCAATACTACATGAAATTTCACCCCCTCATAACTACTATATTCTATAGACGCACACCAAACTTCAAAAAAATTCATACACTGTGGCCCGCAACTGATTACAGGCCAATACTTCTTATTAGTGGTGTGACGGATGCATTGCCCACATGACCCACACTAACATATGATTTGTGTTAGTACTCTGTTTAATTGACTCGAGCCCCTAAAAGGGCTTTGAAAACTTGTGGCACAAAACATTGGCACACTAAGAAGCCAAATAACAGAGAAATGGCTTGCTTATAGGGCGGTAGGTAACTGATACTTCGCGCCAGGAAACTGGACGAGAATGTCTTTCTGTCTGTAAAAAAGTAAACACAAAACAGATGAAAGTAATGGCGATAACTAATTTGTATTTGGGCGACTGGGAGTTGTATAAGTTTTGTGATGCCACGTGAGGTGACAGCACTGGAGAAATGAGTACTTGCCGCCTCATGTTGGCTGAATCGGGATTAAGATTTTAAAGCCGACTAAAATCAATAGAGGAGGTTGGAAGACAACTGTGTAAAAAGAAAGGCATAGTAAAGAAATGGCTTGCTGTATAGAGCAACAACTGAGAAAATCAAATTAAAATACAAGCTCTCTGTGCTTTTGTCCAGTCTGACCCGATCTGCTGACCCCCAGTATCCCATCATCTCCTGAATAACGTGTGACATATGTGTGCAGTTCTGTGGATCGCTGTGATTTCCCATGTGTCCTCCCCTGACTAAACTACCTCTTTCTTTTCTCCCTCAGTCTCTCAGGCTCATAGATTTCTGAATGAGGTGCATAAATTAGTTGAATGTTTTGTACCTCGGTTAGGATAATAGCAGAGAAAGGCAGCAGACGTCTGATGTCTATTGTTATTTATGAGAACACTTAGTCTGATAGTACTGTACATTGTATCAGTACATGAGTGTAAGAGATTGTAAGAAAGGATGCACCCCTGACCATAAGACAGAACAGCACAGGGGTTCCTGGTTAGATCCTGAGCTCAAGTTAGTGTCTGTGCAGAGTTGTGCATGTGCTTCATGTTTGTCAAATGAAAATATATTTGTATGGTTGAACTATTAGTGTTGAACTATTTGTAGGGTTGAACTATTGCTCAACTGTCTTAGGTCTTTTTTGTCGTATCTTTCATTTTATCATGCGCCTAATGTTTTCTATCTGGACTGCAGGCTGGCCAGTTCAGTACCCGGACCCTTCTTCTATGCAGCCATGATGCTGTAATTGATGCAGTATGTGGTTTGACATTGTCATGTTGAAAAAAATTGCAAGGTCTTCTCTTAAAAAGAAACATAGTCTGGATGGCAGCACATGCTGCTCTAGTAGCTGGATATACCTTTCATCATTGATAGTGTCCTTCCAGATGTGTAAGCTGCTCATGCCACACACACTAATGCATCCCCATATGGAGACTTTTGAACTGAGTACTGATAACAACTTGGGTCCTTCTCCTCTTTAGTCTGAATGACACGCCGTCCCTGATTTTCATAAAGAACTTTGATTTGTCTGACCACAAAAAAGTTTCCCACTTTGCCACAGTCGATTATTATTATTATTATTATTATTATTATTATTATTATATTTTGATTTTAATAGCCATTATTATTGCATTGCTGCCACCTTCTACAGTATGATATCATTCCATTATATTTTGTGGGTTTGTTTAAGATCTTTGCCCTGCCAGGGTCTTCTGTGTCTTGTTCATTTGCATTCATACTGTGTAGCAGAGAAGTGTGAGACATGAGAGGGCAGTAGAAGAAATATAAATACTGTGTGTAAAGACAAGAATTTGTCTGAGTTTAGTGAAATATATATGTATGTAATGTATAGTGAAAAAAAGTGCCATCTGTCCGTTATTGACTTGTTCCAACTGTCCAAAAAACTCAATGTGGATTGGTTTTGTCACTGAACCGGCTTCTAGATTGTTGTTCCAGTGTCCTTTCTAGGCTGTATTCGGGAACCTGGACAATGCTGATCTAGTCAATATGATGATGACTATAAGTGTAAAGTATAAGAATGAATGTAAATATATCGTGAATTATTTAAAAAACAAATCGTAGCAAGGGTTAAGGTCATGATTAGGCGAGTGTGAGTCAGTGAGCTTTGAGTGCCTAGGGCCGATAAACGAATCATGCAACACGTATTATAGTAAATTTATGAACACGCGCACATACAGGAGTTGCCCTAAGCGGTGATTATCTGTGCAGGCAGCATAGGGACCTCTTACATGCCTTCTAACCTCTGCTTGCCAATAATTAGCCTGAGCTAATTACAGCCTCACTGCAGGTTAAGCCAGTGAAAATATTACCCAAGAGATATGGCTATTCCACACACTAGCACACAACACACACTTGCACATACCTTCTGAGACTGGTTTTATGAGCTCGGTGTTCATTCTCAGAGTAGAGTTTGACATGGGTCAATATGAGACTGATGACACTTTGGGTCTTAAACAAACACACACACACTCACACACAATGATATTCCTGCACCTACATCTACACCTAAGTCTTATTTTATTATATTTAAGAAATATACATATGGACGTGGGGTCGTGGGCACACCTGGCAAAGGTAGGAACAACCCTAGACAGGGCACCAGTCCATCGTAGGGCATATTTTAGTATATTTTTATGATATTTTAATTAAATGGCTCCACATGGTCTATCCACATTATTATCATCACTGGGACTTTCAGCCCTCATAAAGAGACACACACATGACAACATGCGCACACACACATACACATAGCAGCTGAGGACATTCTAGAGGAGCCAATTAAAAATACCTTAAGGTCTGTATGATCTAAAGGACATCATTCTCAGTCAGACTCACCCTTCCTCATTTTCTTCACACTCTCTTCCTTTTCCTTCGTGCTCACATTATATTAAATTTAATTAAAAAACCTGACCTTGACCCCAGTAAACTTTATAATTATAAATCTCTCTTTCTTTAGTATGGTTCTTAAAAAGGTTGTAGCTCAGCAGTTATATTCATACCTACACCAGAACAACATCCATTAACTCTATCAGTCAGGTTTTAGTGCTCATCACCGCTCAAAGACAGCACTGGTTAAAGTGGCTAATGACCTCCTAGTAGCATCTGATCCTGGCTGTGTATCCTTGCTTGAGTTACTCGAACTTAGTGTAGTTTTAGATGCGGGTTAAAGTGGCTAATGATCTCCTAGTGGCATCTGATCATGGCTGTGTATCTTTGCTTGAGTTACTCGAACATAGTGTAGTTTTAGATACGGGTTAAAGTGGCTAATGATCTCCTAGTGGCATCTGATCATGGCTGTGTATCTTTGCTTGAGTTACTCGAACTAAAAGTGTAGTTTTAGATACCATTGATCATACTATTCTTCTTTATGACTGGAGAATTTTGTTGGAAGTAATAAACGTCCCTCTTCTGGTTTAGATCACACTTTTCTGAGTGCTATCAGTATGTACGTTTAAAAGGAGACTAAGGTGTTTTATGTAAAATGCGGTTTTCCTCAAGGTTCTATCTTAGGCCCACTAATTTTCTCCCTGTATAGGCTGCTTGTGTGTAAAATTATTTAAAGACGTCCTATCAGTTTCCATTGTTATGCCGATGACACACAGCTCTATGATTCTGCAAAGCCAGATGAGAGACATCATCTTTATATAATTCAGGAATGTGTAAGGACATTTGAAACTCATGAAAATATTACAGAGCCTTCTTTTATCTTAGAAACACTGATTAGCTAAAAATACACTGAACCTCCATGACACAGAAATATGCCTTTGTTACTTTTCACTTGGGTTATTATAATGCCTTGCTTTCTGGATGTTCCTGCAGGTGTATATACAAGCTTCAGTTAGTGCGTAATGAACTAAAAGATAAGATCACATCACCCCTTTCTTAATGACACTTCATTGGCTTCCAGTAAAATTCCATATTGTCTATAAAATTCTACTACTCATGTACATATAAAGCTCTAAACGTCCTACTCAACAATATCTAAATAAACGAATATTAATAATTATTAATATTTTATGATCCACCTCATCTACTGCGTTCAAAATATGCAGGCTGATTGCAGGTTCCTAGAATAATGAAAGTTACTGTGGGTGACAGTTCACCTTTCTCCAGTTATGGAACAGTCTTCCAGTTAATGTTAGAGACTCATTCACAGTCTCAATGTTTAAGTTAATACATATTTGATTAGTAAAGCATTCTAATAGTTTCAGTTATTAGGTAAAGGTGAAGATTAGGAGGGTTATGGGCACAAATATGTTGGTAAACTGAGATGTTTGGATGTTCTAAGGTCTCAAGGAGCCTTCATGCCTGTGCTCATCGGGCACTCAGTTTTAGTTAGGTCGTTCTTGCTAGTCTTAGTGGAATATGTATTCCATAGTTTGAAAATTTTAGAGACTCCTTCAGACACTTGTTTACAGACTTTTAAGTTATTACCAAACAAATGAGTATAAAAAAAATAACCCTTTTTAAACCGTATGATTATATACTGTGTTATAGTTCGTGTTCTCTTCCAGAATTTGTCTTTGGCACAGTTTTTGCACCAAAGATTATTGATTTCCATGTTCCTTTTTCTAAATTATCGGTTTGGTTAGGTAGTATGAACATGGACACCACAAGAGCCCACACAATTTCAGGGAAATCTGCCACAGGATAAACCAGCAACAAAATGCCAGTTTTATTACTGTTGTTTTCACTTATTTGGTGATCCTGTGGTGATTGTGCCAGTCACCTTAGTAAGGAAGGCTGGCATACTGTGGGCAGAGCTAAGATGGGCTAGTCAGAAATCGCACTTAGTTTCAGACATAAATTAACAGTAGGTCATCTGTTTCCAGATGTTAGCACAGATGTTTAATTACTAAAAACATGTGAAGATGCAAGTCTGTGTGTCTTGCCGATTTTACTGGTTAAAGCTTGAAATTTGAGAAAATGAGGGACCCAAGGTGCTGCGGGGTATTGGGTTATGTCAGGACACTATCCCTGGAACGCTGTACTTTGTTAAAGGTTGTGGTCTTCTCTCAGGCAGGGACCTCTGTGTCCTGTAAGTGTGCATGTACTGTACATATGTGAGATGATGATGGGAAGAGGTGTCCCTAATGTGATGTCATTGATAGCCATTGGAATTTAAATATATACAATAGTCTGGTACATTCTGTCAGTCATTTAAATAGAGACTTTCTGAAATAGTTTTAATTTCCAAGCCGGGACAAATGCTCATAATTTGGACAAGATTTAACCTATATGGTTACCTGACAAACATCATTTGTGTGGGAGACAACCCCTTGCTGATATTACCATTTAAATGTACAGCATCTAGGTGAAAATATATGGATTTTACACCGACTCTTTAAAATGAAAATAGATTTTTTGCCATTTTAGAGGGTGTGTGGTCTACAGAGTCCCCGGAGCACACAGGGGTAAGGGTCTTGCTTAAGGACACAAGTGGATGGAGGAGTGGATGCTTGCTAGTACCGGGGCCTGAACCACAGACATTTTGATAAATAACTAAGAGGCTTAACCACTGAGCCACTATTTAAGCCCCGATTTGATGTGAGGGCTCACAGTGTAACTGGTTCCATCATGTAGAATTTGGAGCTTGAAAATAGATCAAGTTGCATTCAAGTGAATGTATTTTTGTATTTTTACAGAATAGGAAGTGTCGCTTGAAATTCAACATCTGCCTTGATTATTTTGCCTGTCCCGTGTCTATATCTATAATCTAGAAGGAGCTTTTTCACCCACAATAAATAAATCGAACCTCCATATCTTCTTTATATCAGCTGCCTCCATAACCTCAACTTAAGAGTTTTACTCTGCAGCTTCCTAATAAAATCCCTAAAATAAAATCTTTCCCATCTTAACTGTGACTATCACACCCAAAAAGCCTGTTGTATATTTAAGCGTGTGCTGGGATTTAAATGAACGGATGGCCCTTGTGCCCTCTCTCTTGGCCGTCTCTGTAATTCCCGCACTTCTATTAACCACTGTATTGATAACAGTCATTAGCATATTTATGGTGATCGCGAGGCTGTTATTGTTTGCGCCGGTTATTAATCTTCCTTCCGAGCAAGTGATCTGACAGCTCAATCTATTCTGCCGCTGCACCGCACGCTCTCAAACTGTGCTTTTGTCTGGAGGTAAATAGGTGGAGTGTGCGCGTGGAAGGGGACGAGCGAGGGTGTGTGATTGACGTGACCCCTACTCAGGTGAGAAGCATCCTTCCAGCTGGGCCGTGGGCATTACTGACGCCCTGCCAGCAGCTGCCAGGCTTGTGTGATTGTTCTAACTGATTACACTCCCCTGGGTGGACGCACAAAAAGACACGCTATTTATTTGACAAAAGTATCAAACACAAACAAACATTTGAGCCAGATGTTTGCTTCTGGCTGAGTGTAGCATGTAGATGCACAGCAGGAGAGTAGTAGGACATGTGCAGGTTTGTGTGTGAGTTGGATATTGTGTGGCAATGAGTGGATATTTGGGGGCACTGTAATGTGTGTGTGTTTGAGGGTATGTATCTGACTAATCGGGGCTCTCTGGAGAGCAGTGAATACAGAGTGTCACTCTCAGCAGCTGATGATTGGCAGCTTGTTGATTAGGGGTCGACTGAGGGCTGGAAACGAGCCAGTATCACCAGGGGCAATCAGAAGCTTCCATGGCTCAAACACTCTCTCTTGCTCTCAGACACACACACACACACATCGTCTTATGCACAAGGGTTCTAAAGGCAACAAGCACTGATCATTTGAGACGAAAAAATGTGCCGTGAATTGAAGGGAAAAAAGAAATCCCTTATCGAGTAAAAACTAAGAGTAAGTTCGGCTTAGAATGTGCAAATAATTGTACCAATTTTTTGTTAAAATCTAAAAAATTGTGTGTGTGTGTGTGTGTGTGTGTGTGTGTGGACCAGACACAATTTCTGAAGAATGTCAAATGCTCATAAACACACCACATGTTTTTGGTGGTGTGTTTATAATGCACTTTATAATGTGCCACACATTTTCAATGGCATGGACTGCAGGCACGCTAGTCCAGTACACGCAGTCTTTAAGTACAAAGCCATGCTCTTGTAACATGTACAGAATGTGACTTGGCATTGTCTTATAGAAACAATCAGGGACGTCCATGAAAAAGATGTTTCTTTGATGGCATCATATGTTGCTTTCTGTATTAACTAAAGTGACATGGGCACTAACACACCCCTATATCAGCAGAGATGCTGGCCTTGCCACATACTTGCAGCTGTTTCTCCAGATTCTCTAAATCTTTTGATGATATTATGCACCTGAGGGATGTTCTAAACAGCTGTTTTCTGACCATTCTTCAATTTTCCCAGTCTTTTCATGCCTGTGTGCCAACTCATTTGTAGCTTTGGCACAGACATATGCAAGACATGGGTTTCAGCTGTCGCATTCCTTGTGTCAAGCCACTCTTGAACAAAAGACAGCGTCAGAAGCGTCTAAATACAAAAGGGACTGGACTGCTGCTGAATGGTCCAAAGTTATGTCCTATAATGAAAGTAAATTTTGCATTTCCTTTGGAAATCAAGGTCCCAGCATCTGGAGGAAGACAGGAGAAGCACAGAATCAATGTTACTTGAGTGTTAGTTTGAAGTCTCCACAGTCAGTGACGGTTTGGGGAGCCATGTCATCTGCTGGTGTTGGTCCACTGTGTTTACTGAGGTCCAAGGTCAACGCAGTCGAATATCAGGAAGTTTTAGCACACCTCATGCTTCCTGCTGCTGATTCAACTTTTGGGAGATGATGATGTCATTTTTAAACAGGACTTGGTACCTGCACACAGTGCCAAAGCTACAAGTGCCTGTTCTTAATTGTCCAGCAAACTCACCGACCTTAACACTAACTAGTTCAAGGCCACTATTGGCGCAACCTTGGCTCTCATAACACCTGACCAGTGCCACAGACTGATCGACTTCATGCCATGCCTGTTGTGACAGTCTGTGGTGCAATGTGTTGTTGGTGGATGGAATGGGACATGACACATGTGTCATGATGTCAGATGTGCTTGATTAGATTCAGGTCTGGGAAATGGACAGTACAGTCTATAGCATCAATGCCTTCATCATGCACATACTGCTGACACACTTCAGCCACTTGAGGCCTAGCATTGTCTTGAATCAAAAGGAACCCAGGGTTACAGAAGATTCAATTCGGTTCAATTCAATTCAATACAATTCAATTGAATTTAATTCAGTTCAGTTCAGTTCAGTTCAGTTCAATTCAATTTGTTTCAGTTCAGTTCAGTTCAGTTCAATTTAATTCAATTCAATTCAGTTCAGTTCCGTTTAGTATAGTATAGTATAGTTTAGTTTAGTTCAGTTCAGTTCAGTTCAGTTCAGTTCAGTATAGTTCAGTTCAGTTCAAATTAATTTAATTCAGTTCAGTTCAGTTCAGTTTAGTTCAGTTCAGTTCAGTATAGTTCAGTTCAGTATAGTTCAGTTCAGTTCAAATTAATTTAATTCAGTTCAGTTTAGTTCAGTTCAGTTTAGTTCAGTTCAGTATAGTTCAGTTCAGTTCAAATTAATTTAATTCAGTTCAGTTCAGTTCAGTTTAGAGGGTTACAGAAGTGTGATTCAATAGGGGGTTACATCGTGTTCCCTTTATTTTTTCGTGCAGGGTAGTATACAGTACATGCATACACATTTTACATGCTGAAAGTTGGGTGTGTTGGTCTGGAAGATTTCTTGGCAGTGAGTGTGTGTGTGTGTGTGTGTACAGATTAATTATTTAGAAAAAGTTGAAACATTCATCTATGTATATTGTATAAGAATAGCTCACGTCTGTGTTCAAAGCACAAACCTGTCAATAGTTTTACAGGATGTGGAGTGTAGGTTGCTAGATGGGCAGCTGTCACCACAGATGTTTATGTCACATACCATTTTAGGTAAGTGTGTGTGTTTTTGTGTGTGTGTGTGTGCATGCAACATATTGGGAGCACAAAGCACGGTGGTGTCTGTCCGGATACAAAAGTCACATGATATCCTGTCAGCACACCATTAGGCAGGAAGAGGGCTACTTACTTTGGTGAAAGTCTTTGCTCATCTTCCATCATGACGCTCACTCCATCGTATCTGCTACTCAGTAAGACTAGCTCTTTTTGAAGGCACATGTAGCGACTATGGTTTAACCCAAACTAATACCTGGATCTGTTAAAAGGAAGTCAAAATTTCGGGTTTCCCTCCTGTGTCACCTGCTTGCCCCACCCATTTTCTAAGCAACACGACTCTATGATTTATGATTGTATACTGTAAACATGAGCTGCGTAGACAATGATACTTCGTTGTTTGACAACAAATAAGAATGTGTATAAATCATCACATCCTGCCTGTGGGTGTCAAGCGTTATTATAATAATCCATTTGACTCGTCAGGATGATAAGGAAACACACACCTCTATGAATCATAATCCCAACTATATTCTATACTCACACTCCCATTGATATACTGCAGTTATACAGGTTCTGATGCGTATAGAGAATATCATCCTCATGTTATTTTAATGCAGTTGCTGTTATACAATTCTCAGATCCAGTAATTCCCTGTAAGTTATGAAACTCTAACACTGGGCACATGCGGTCTCACCCAGAACCGACCGCCCAAGCAGACCGCATTTAACACTCTTGCATCTGCACACACAGATCTGTGATTTCTGAAATGGCTCCTTCCTGGAAACACAAACCTTTCAGAACAAACCAAAAAGCAGATGGTCACAAATTAATGTAAAGTTAATCTAGTTACAGTAAATTATATAATTATAGTTATATCATTTTATAACAGTCTGCCAGTTTCAGATCGTCATAACCACTATCTGATCAGGGCACTTGTCTAATAAGAGTCATTCAATTCAATTCAATTTAATTTAGTTCAATTCAATTCAATTCAGTTCAATTTAATTTAGTTCAATTCAATTCAATTTAATTCAATTTAATTCAATTCAGTTTAATTTAGTTCAATTTAATTTAGTTCAATTCAATTCAGTTCAATTCAATTCAATTTAATTTAGTTCAATTCAATTCAATTCAATTCAATTTAATTTAGTTCAATTCAATTCAATTCAGTTCAATTTAATTTAGTTCAATTCAATTCAAT
>JAOUQT010000023.1:7020581-7032048 GCA_025769995.1 Xyliphius kryptos
CGTACATCTTTTAAAAGACTTTACTCTTCTGCAGTGTTGTCACGATATCAAAAAATACAACTTTGATACGATACTTTGAAAGGTATTGAAATTTCCATACTATTTCAATAGCAAAGTCAGATACATTGCTTATTTCCCTTTTAAAGCTAAAATTACTTTTTCATTACATAAAATTACTTTTACATATAGTAGTGCACTCTAGCAAACACACAGAGACACAGCGTGCACAATTACATTTTTATTCATTGGGAATAAGCGCACATCAGCTCCGCAGCTAACACTGCTATGCTAAACCCTCTAAAACCTCCCTAATCCCATTCTTTAGCATAGCACACATAAGTAGGTTTACTATACACAAAGTAACTACTAAATGACTAAACTAACATTAATTACTATAACTAACCATAATTAACAACATTAATTATTCATTAATAAATACATAAAAACACAAAATAAAACATAAAACACTAAACATTAAACCGGCACGCTGCATGCGCGGTACTCTAATGCCCACACCCTACTCCACGGTGGATCTTGATCTACTTTATAGGAATCTGTGTGCCGGTTCGTGCCGGCTGAATTGCAATTGATCCACTGTCACTTATCTATCCCAAGGTATCAGTTCACATTCACCATATGGTTCTGAACAGTTGTACAGTAGATGTGGCAGACACTCAGTCGAACTGGCTTGAACTTCTCTTACAATTAATACTCACGTCTCTGTTAGAAACCGTTTCTCCGTACTGTGCACAAAGATTATATACTGGCACCAGACACACTCTTTCAGACAACAAAAATGAATCACTGCATGCAGCTCTTCTTTCGAGCAACTGCAATCACAAATGAATTGAAGAAACGTGTACAAAACTGCACAGAAGTCACTGACTCATATGAAACGTACTGATAAATCAGTGTTGCCAACAGAATTTGGAGTATTAAAGAATGTAGTGTGTATAATCTTAACCCAACCTCCTACCAAGCCATGAGTCCCACAATTCGTATACAAACATGGCAGTTTACAGTAAAGTTTGTATTTTTAAAGCAAATTTATTATTAGAAATTCAGCTGCATTTAGCAAAACTAGTTAAGCAGCAACACCGGTCCCTAGATTCTATATCCAGCTTCAACTAGGATTATGAGGCATTGTGAAGCAAAAGATAGTGTTGCTGCCTCACAGAGCCCCGGTTTGATTCCTGGGTGGGACGATTCTAGAATTTAGTGTGTGGAGTTTGCATGTACTCCTTGTTTGTGCAGGGGGCTCTGTTTTCCTCCAGCATTCCAAAAACATGTATATTAAATTAACTGGTGTCTCTAGAGTGCCCCTTAATGTGTGAAAGTGTGTGTGAGAGAGCCCTATGATGGATTGGTGATTGTTCCTGCTGTTGTGCTCAGAGTTGCCATGTGGGCATCGGCTGGCCCGCAACCCTGTGTGTTTTAAGCTGAAAAGAAAATGAAGATGAACTGGGATCACTTATAGTTCAACGATTTTTAAGAGATGTACAGAATGTAATGTATGGTCTAATATGTCTGTGAAACGCAAACAATATCCTTTACTAGTTAAAGCTTGAAACCAAATAAACTTTAGTATTTTGGATTTAAAAAATAACCGAACAAACCTTTTTAAATTACAATTAAATATATATGTAATATAACTGTAGAGTCTTTTTATCATACATTTTTACCTAGAATATATCATCAGCACATACCTTCCCTGTGGGCTATTTCCCCTTCTTCAGCAGTGTATAGTCCCCTTCTTCAGCAGTGTATAGTTTTCATTGTGTAGTCATTGAAAAGTGGGAAGGTATAATTATTTTTTTCTCCAAACATACTATTGGTGACATACAACAAAATATTACAAGATACACCACAATTACACAACCTCAATTCAGTGTGTGAGAAATTTGAGGTGAGGTCATCTCATTCCTGCCTCGCATACAGTATCACATCTCTCACTCTTATTTTGGTAATTAAATGAATTACCAAAATCTGAACACACACACACACATCCCTGAAAGATATGCTTTAATTTAATTATATATGCTTTCTGACATATCCTGTACCTTGCACACTCAGATCACACCCATCACCAGAAAGCCTTTTTATTGGGGTCATTTCAGGATTACTGGCTGGATACATTGGATGAAAAAAAACAGACACCATTCATCCCTGGTGTGTTTACAGTTTACATGCCATTTTCAGTCATTCAGATGATTTTGAAACATCTCATCATAGTGACGGAAGTGGAATACTTTGAGGGTCGACCTGGTCCATGACTATAATGTTGAGCTGCTGTTGCAGGCTATGAGGTGACAGTGTATCTAAGCCTTCACATATACAGTGCTTAATACTGACATTTCCATTTTCTTGAATCTGGAATTGATCAGTAAGTGATCCAAATATCCTAGGACGGTCCCTAGGTGTGAATGAATGTGTGAGTATGCTTGTGCATGATATCCTGTCTCCAGAGTGGTACATGAACATGTTCAGTGTGAACCCCGATGTGTCCATAAACCAAAAACACCGGCTTTAAAAAATTACTACTTGTCAGTTGAGGTGACAGCTAACATACCCCCAAGAAGAAATACAGTTATTATTAGCATTACCTACTGAAAAAACACTGCATTGCTAATAGACATAAAGTGGAGGCAGGGCAAAGAACTGAGACTAAACAAGCTGTGTGTGTGCTCACAGCCTATCTTGCTAAATTAATGATTTTGTCGATACGTTTATTAACTTTTCAGAACCTAAAAGTGAGTTATTTTCATATTGCGACTAGTGGTTCACTGTATCTAGAGAATGTTTTTGTATAAACTCTGGCTACTTCCTCTAGAAGGGAATCACCTAAATTACCTGTGAGTTAATGTTTCTCTCTTACCAACATTTATGCATGGCTAATAGGGTAGGTCAGCCTCCTTATAAAACCATGTGCAGTAAAAGGTAGCTCAGTAGTTAAGGATTCTGGGTTACTGACCAGATGGTTGGCAGTTCAAGCCACACAAGCTGCCAATGCTTAGTCTTTGAGTAAGGCGGTAAGTGCCAAACTGCAGCAGTGCCTTTCAACTTATGAACAAGATGGGATAGGCAAAAAAGTCACTGTGCATTAATGCACATGTGACAATAAAGGCTTTTATTCTATATTTTATTTTTGCTCCAGTTCATTTTTTTTTATTTTTTATTTTTTTTATTTATTTCCATGTCTCACATTGGGCACAAATGACTACATTCTGCCTGTTGTGTGAAGGACATGGCGAGTTTACCAAGACCGAGGTCATGTAAAGGGGAATCACCGGGCTCGTGCTCAGCGACCCAGTTTACAACGGCGAAAGGGAGCGTGCCTTCTGCGCATGCGCAATCTCGAGCGCTGAAGTTCCTATGAGCCTCAGAAAATACAAGCGATATTGTACATTATTCTAATATAGAATTATTATAAACATACATATATTATTATAGTATAGAATATTTGTCGTAAATGTAGTCGGTATGCCTTATTAATAGTTTTCGAGACACCTGAAGGAGGTTTTACGCTTTATGATTAACGGATTTAAAGTTCGAGTTGGCGGCGCGTGCGAATTATAATACCGGAAATGATTCTACTAAGACACAGTTATGTTTATTATTATTCGATGTAACAATATGTAGGTTTTAGTCACATAGCAAGTGTTAAATTGAAAAGAATCGTCACATTTTGTAAATTGCGCTTTTCCCATTTCGCGTCCATTGCCGTGAATATCTTCAGACGCATAAATGTATAAAGACTTTTTTTTTACAGTCCCACAAAGGCTGTCATTTCAGGAAGCTTAATTCTAACGCCAGGACGTAACGCATTTGGTTTATAATTAAAAAAAAGATATTAATCTATTCCAAAAAATGAAAAACCGTAAAGCAGGTGTTAGCAAAACGCGCTCTCGGACGTGAAGCAAGCACCCTACGAGCTCGCTACAATCTCCCTTTACAACACGGCGGTAACATGAGGTTGTTCCCTGGCAAGAACAAACGGGGACACGCTTTCGCTAAAAATACCTGTCTACGACTATATTTGGATTGGCTGGAACACAATCAGATTTCTAAAATAAACGGACCCGCCCCGGTACAATGAATGAAGGATCAGCTATCTCACACCACCGAGCAGCCCGCTGCTATATTTAGAAACAGCGCTTGCGTCAATCACGCGCTCAGTGCGTCAGCCCCTCTCCCCGCCTCTACGAGATGGTCATTGGCCAGAATTAGACCGCGGCCAAGAAATTACGTGTCTCGTGATTGGCTAGAGCTGGTTTTAGTACGAGTGGATTAACGACGGCTGGATGTTATTGTTTTGCTTAGTGAGCACGCCGCCGCGTTATTTATATAACTAAATATTTAACTGGCGTGGATAAGAGCATCTGTACAAAAAAGTTAAAGAAGTAAACACAAGCAAGTTGCAGAAATTTAAGGGTTAATTAAATATAGATAGAAATATAATTTCTGTTTTATAAACTTTAAATCAGAAGAATTGATTATTTAATTATCTATAATACAAATCCGGTAGATTCACAGTATTATTGGAATTAGTGTATATGTGACATCTGTCCTTAGACTCGCATTTAAATGTATTTGCTTATTAAGTTGAACGTAAATATATATTATGACTGTTAATAAAATGTTAAAAGTTTAATGTTGGCTGATCCATTGTATCATATATGATCATAAAGTACATTTTAAATAAGTAACTCCAAGATTGTAACTTCGTACGCTTGTGTTTGGAAGTCCTTTGTCATTCATTCAATATTGCATGGCAGATATTAGTTTTTGAAACACACCCTCTCGCGCTGTATTAAACAATATTACGAGTATAGTCATAGAATCAACATCTCTCTCTCTCTCGCTTTCTCACTCTCACTATCTCTCTCTCTCTCTCTCTCTCTTTCTGGCACGGAGCATATGAGTCTACTGTACGAGTGAGCTGACCGGGGGTTGCGCTACAGTGCAGGCTCGACGTCACCTCTCCCATGGCGTCACATTGACGTAGCGCATACCAGGCTGCCTATGTAGAAGGCAGACGCGCATAAATGTGCTATTAGACTTTCTCTCTCGCTCAGTGCGACACATAAACACAAGGCACGTTGCATCTTCATCTCTTTATCCCGGTGCGTCTCTTTCTCCACGCTTACAGTGGAACTGAGCGGAGCGGGGAGGACTTTTTTATACTTATTTTAAAAGAGATTTAAAAAGACAAATATTATAACTAGGCATTTTTGAAACTTGGTCTATTACCTTTCGCGACCATAAGATCTTCATTCATCTGAGTTTTTAACTTTTTTTTGCAAAATTCTATTGGATATGCACAGGGAATTATTAGGGCTCTAAAACCTATGTAAAGACGGAACCGTCACAGCAAACAAGTAAGTGAATGTATATTTTCATTTTTTTTTATTTTCTCAAAACACTATGTTCTGTTCGTCAGCCTTAATCTAGCCTAATATTTTTAATTTTATACTTTTATATGACACTTTGACCCTTATTTTTATACTGTTAATAACTTTTAAGAAGTTTGTACAGTACTGTCCTGCGCTGACCTGTTGAGCGCACTTAGAAAAGCAAAATAAAAGAAATAAAAACCACCCATATCTCAAGTTGACTGTAGTCTCCTCATCAGACGGATTGATGGCTCTAAATCCCCGATTTAATTTGCTAAAGGTCCTCGTATTATTGTCGGTTGTCATGGAAATGGGATGGGGTGTCGCTTCATCTGCTTTCACCCCGCGGAAACCTGCGCTTACACCGGGACCCGGACGCAGGCATCTCCAAAAAGCACCTTGTTGCCGGATCCTGCTATTACACCCCAATATGCGCATTTTTGTTTATCACTGGATTAATATTAATATATATATATATTCTTTATATATTCTCGTGTTTGATGCTAGAGAGAGAGAGATCTCGGGCGCGAATCTCGTGCACTCGAACCGACCGTAAACTCTTCCGAAGACGTGCAGACGTACAACGAGTCAGCGAGAACTGTCGCGAAATAGACTATTTCAGTTTATTGATCACGTGTTTATTCTTTTAGGTTTATTAACAGTGCACGATCGTTTTTTTCCACATTGTAATAGGCTATACTCCTTGAATTACCTGATTTTGTTAGGCTACTCCATGCACGCCGTGTGTGTGTGTGTGTATGATTTTGTGTATACGCTCATATTGCACACATGATACTATAATGAAAGTACGTGCTTAGAAGAGAATAACAGGGAGACGATGGAAAATGTCTCTCAAACTTCCATGCATATTTCATCAATCTCTAGCTTGCATTAATAGAAATCTTTTGCATGTGACAACCGATATAATCACGCCCACCTCTTCACACACGCACGCGCACGCGCTGCAAATGGAAACTTTAAGTGGATTTCTGTTATGTTCATAATAGTTTTTTTTACCTGGGGGATCAATTTTGGAATTTTAGGTCACACGTGTCTTATTTTGGTGTCCAATAACCATAAGAAGTGATTAAATAAAATTAATTCTTGTTAAAAAGATACTAATTAAAAGACAAAGGGTTGTATTAAAAATGAGCTCAATGAAGGTCGAGTAATTATTAATCTGTCGTTAGATTAAAATACTAGAAAAGTTGGATTTTATCTTACATTAAGAGAGATCTAGGCAGATATAATCACACCCACCTCTTCACACACACTTGAAGAAGTTCACTGGCGTGAATAATAGCAACTATTGTATTTAAAAGCACTTATGCAGCGATCTTCAGAGGGGAGAGTTGTGCAGGATCTTCCTTTTGGGGATTTCTATATCTTTAAAAAGCTATAGATGTATTCTACAATATAATCTCTTGTTAATGTTGGACTTTCTTGGTCAGAGATACAAAATATCTTGTCTTTCTCTTTCCTGCCTCTAGCTTTCCTTCTTTTTCACTGTTGAATCCCGTTCCCGTGGTTAATTTACTGTACTTGTGTTATCTATTCTTTTTTTTTTCATTCCTTTGTCAGTTCTCTGTCCTTTTTTCACTCATCTGTTTGCTGGAATACTCTCTCCAGTGTGCTTATTGAGCGAGGAGGCGAGCGCGTGCTTAAGGGCTCTCATGTGGTTCTCTAGGTTACCGGGGGGCGCGAGCAGACCTGGGGCATTACACACACAGAGATACACACACACACCCTGCAACCTGCTTGTATCCTATAATCCTATGCGCCTAGACAAAAAAGAAGTGAGGCACACATGGTAAACTAAAACTCTTATTAAAAAACGTCATATCTTCTGCTCGTATTGTTACTGTTCATTATGTTTTGTTGGGTTCACATTGTGTATCTTGTATCTTCTACAATTAATAATGAAATATCCTATTCAATAATAATTAAGGATGTATAGGACAATGTATTAGTTAGTTAACTTACACTCACCTAGAGTTCATTTATTCTATACTGTCAAATAAAAAGGTTCTGCTTAGGTCCATTTTTGTTCCTCAATGTACAAGCAATATACATGTACCCTTATGAGTTCAATAGTGTATAACCCCAGTGGCAAGCATTTGTACTTACTTATGCAACCCTTATATCCTGTTATGGATTTAAGGATTGACTGCCAGAGACAAGGGAGAACGGGAGAAAAACTGTCCGAGGTCATATCTGATGTATCTGGATACAAAAATGGTACTAATGCCATGGATAAATTTCAATAATTATACAACACTCATAAAAAATGAGCATTTCCTATGAATCCTTTCTCATTTCGGTTTCAGCTTTAGAAGAGAACCCTAGTCTATATCTTGTTCTACACTGATGGTGAGTGCATTAGCCTTAGTTAAATACTTAAAGCTATTTACAAATGTTTACAATGCTAGAAATGTGTTGGTGTTAGTTAACTAACCCTCACCTAGGGTTCATTCTACCTTTACTTATCAGACCCTTAAATCTCTTCATCTCAGAGTATAGTCTATTTTAACCCTCACCTAGACTTTATTCTACCTTCACTTATCAAACCCTTAAATCTCTTCATCTTAGAGTATAGTCTATTTTAACCCTCACCTAGACTTTATTCTACCTTCACTTATCAAACCCTTAAATCTCTTCATCTCAGAGTATAGTCTGTTTTAACCCTCACCTAGACTTTATTCTACCTTCACTTATCAAACCCTTAAATCTCTTCATCTTAGAGTATAGTCTGTTTTAACCCTCACCTAGACTTTATTCTACCTTCACTTATCAAACCCTTAAAGCTCTTTATCTTAATGTATAGCCTGTTGTGGAATCTTTCAGGGTTCGGTATAGACCTCTATAACACCGTTTCCCTAAAAGTGCCCTAAGGCTTACAAGCGAGAGCCCAGTTCTGAGGTATCTGTATACGATGTAAAAAACGGTACTATAGAGGCATGCTTAGTTTTTAAAACTAAGACAACACAGTTAGAATTAAAATGTGCATTTGCTTCTTGCTGAACAGTACATACTATAAGTATGGCATGTATATGCATTGTATATAGATGGTATGTGATTGTATTGTATTGTATATAGCGGGTATAGATTTTTTTAACCAAACGTTACCTATAATTATATAACCTTTGTTTATTTAACCCTTACAAGCTATTTATGTTATATACTATTTGGAAACCTTTCACGATTCTGTTTTGATCTGTTTAATTAAAACATCCTAAGACTTAGTTATGGATCATAGAAATGGTACTATTGGCATAGCCGCTATTTCTTTTTCAGCATATAGATAAAACCTTCAGGAAAAACAAATGTGCATTTCCTTATTGTTGGGATGGTTAATTTCTCATGTAGTGCTGGCTTTGTGTCAGCTTTGTCAGGGTTGTACCTAAAGCAGTAGTGCATGCATAATCCTGCATAAAAAAATACGCTTTAAATAATATATTTAAAGGCATGCACAAACAGTGCAGAGGTTTTTTTTTTTATTCTACCTTTTATGCAATCTTTAAAAGCTCATTCAGAAAATTACCTGTTATGGAATGCTTCAAGGCTCTGTGTAGACCTCCATAACACTGTTACTGTTAAAGCCCCTGTCTGAAGCCAAAACCTTTAAAGAACCAATATTAGTTAAAATTTAAGATGCACCTTTTAGGCAATAAATAGACTATGACATGGTGGAATAAATTACTCCTTACCTTTTCTGAAAATCTGGGATCTGATCATAACTAAAATTTACACTAGACAGTAAAAATGTGATTCATCAGACCCATGATAATCGGTCATATATCCGATTATTATGAATGTATGGTTGGAGAAGCAGAAGAAGTCCTAGTTCTCTTTTACTATGCTAATGGTTATGGTTTTAACCCATTTCTGATCACAAGCACACCGTAACTATATAAAGAACCACTCTGCTTGTACAATCTAAAAACAAAAAAATGATTTAACCTCTGATTTTTTTGGGGGATTTACGATCTTATCTAAAATGTTACTCTATAAGTTAGAAATGTAATGAACTGGTTATTTTTTTCCATTAAGTCTTTGCTTTAGCTTTTATATGTGATTTATTAGTTTATGTAAATTCGTGGCCTGTTCGGGGTCTGTGCAGTATTTTGTTGTATCGTGTCCGTCCTTTAGGGGGCGCAAGTCTCTTTCATATTGCACCGTATATACGGGCTGACTGTTTCCAGGTGAATAACTTATATGTTAAAGGTTTGCAGGTCGATTAGTAGTAAAGAATAAAAAAAATAGATTACAGATAGATTTAAGATTAATCTACTGTGTCACGAGATCTCTGCGCAAATGTAAAAGAAGATATATATTCTATATATATATATAATACAAGTTAGTATTTTATATGATATATAGAATATGAAATGATATATACAGTAATATTTAGAGTTCACTAATCACTGAAGACCAATTAACTTACTTTTTTAAAGTAATCTTTTTTATAGTATTAGCGCGAGCTTCTTGAATTTCTCCTTCGTCTTTCTCTCTTTCTTATTTTCCTTTATCTTTCTTGTTTTTTTCTTCTTCTTTATATTATTCATATACTTGTTTATTTTTATTCCTATATTTATTCTATTTTTTAATTTTATTTTAATTCTTATTCTTATTTTTAATTGTTTTTATTTTAATTATTCCTATTAATTTTGTTCTTATTCTTATTCTATTGCGGTTATTATTATTATTATTATTATTATTATTATACTATTTCCCCTCATATCTTCTTGAGTGTTGCTTTATTTATAATATAGGATAGTCTGCAATGTCCACTGATCTCTGATTTTTTTTGATCATGCTCCAACAATGTTTCTGTTTTCAGTTGTATATCTTGTGTCTCCTGTTTTTAAACATTGGTCTATAACTTTTTCATGTCTGAGTCACATTTAAATAAAATCTCAGTAATGTTGACTGTGAAAGCGGGAGCGCGCTTTTTTGGGGCATTTTCTCACTATAGTCTGTTACTAAATTCGTGTTCCGTTCCTTTTTTTTATCGCGTTGGCATTTCTTATAATGTAATATCAGTTCTACGCAGTTCGAGTGTGCGCAGAAATTGTGGTTTTTGCGCACGCAGTCATGGCACGTTTTAAATCGGGACCTAGTAGCCCATTGTCTGTATAATGTGGACTAAAACTGGCAGTCCATAGGTAATATTTACATATGTATGTATATGCACTCATTATCTTTCATCTGAAACGGAAGTCTGAACACATACTAACTGTAGCTCTCGTGCATTCATGCTTCCACATCAAAAATATTACAAATCACGATGATTTGAGCTTGCGAGTTTGTTGCGGTGGTACCAGATACTATGAGCTTTTTCTCCCGTTTTTCCAGCAGATCCCGGTTCGGAAGAACGCCTCCAGCCGAGCTCTGACTCCCGGCTACCGGATACCTGCACCGTCACAGCGCCGAACCCTCGCCGCGCGCCGCCTCCGCCCCCCAAACCCAGCACGATTCAGCGCGCAAAAGGTCAAGCAGGTATAGGGCAAGCCTCAATTGACTAAGCTGTTTTCTATTCATATGCATGAATATTTTTCTAGACAGACAGACAGACAGACAGATAGATAGATAGATAGATAGATAGACTGCACTCCCAATTACACGATTTATTGCATACCAAACGCACACACTGTTAAAATAATGTGTCGTACTACGCAGGGATTATTTTGGGTCGTGAGTTTTTATTTTATTTTAAATAATTTGAGAGCTACGTATATGTTATTTAATGGAGGATATTTCAGGTGGAGTTAACAGATAGCCGAATGTCTAGGAAACTTAAAAGTTTGTAGTAAAGTTTCTAATATAATTGCTTGAATTTGATGTTTGGGTTTTGCTTTGTGTGTAAGGAGAACAATAATCTCGATTGATGTGTGCCTGAAGAGTAAAATAATCCCGACTGATGTGTGCCTAAAGAGTAAAATATTCCCGACTGATGTGTGCATGAAGAGTAAAATAATCCCGACTGATGTGTGCCTAAAGAGTAAAATAATCCCGACTGATGTGTGCCTAAAGAGTAAAATAATCCCGACTGATGTGTGCCTAAAGAGTAAAAT
>JAOUQT010000023.1:7036636-7046732 GCA_025769995.1 Xyliphius kryptos
TCTATCTATCTATCTATCTATCTATCTATCTATCTATCTATCAACAATATAATATACAATAGAATATGAAATGGGGAATTCGAATTTTATTTGGTGAAAGGCTCCCAAATACAATTAAGAAATACCACTCCAGTATTATTATTTCTAACTATAATGATGATAATGATTATTATTGATACGTAACTCCACCTACATCCAGTTATTAAGGGACAAAATTAATGAAATGCGGCAGAATGTGAGAAAACCACAAGCAGCGCGCCTCATTTGCGATCTGCGCTCATGAAAATCCGCTAGGTGACGCAGGTTAGCGCGCGCGCACGGTCCAAGCGCGCGGCAGGTGTAGTGGTGATCGACCAGTCATTACGTCATCTGATTTTAATTCAAGTCCGTGTGATGTGTGTGTGTGTGTGTGTGTGTGTGTGTGTGTGTGTGTGTGTGTGTGGATTCTTATTGAAAACTTTTTAAAATAGACATAGAATATTCTCAGTGAGAGATGAGTAGTTGTTTTGGATGGAGGACCTCTGTTTTGATTTGTTGCACGCATTGTTTATTGTGTTTTATCTTGTACTGGATCTTCATAATATTCTTTCAACAGAAAGAATAGAATAGAAACAATAGAAAGTTGTAATCTGTGGCTTTTGGGCAGATCTTATGGGGTAACCTAACCTTCATTTGATCCAAATCAATAATAAAGCTAAAGATTGAGTTAGCTTTATTACCTAATTACCAGAAAATAAACCAAGTTTATAAAGCCTTTTAGCCTTTATTATTCTGCCACAGAGATGAACTCGCATATTAGACACAACATATCGCATATCCTGACACAACCCTCAATCTCTACAGAGCTTGGGACATGGATCATGGAAACAATTTAGAGTAGCCGATTCAACTTAAACCCATGTTTTTAGACTGTGGGAGAAAATTGGAGAACCCGGAGAAAACCCACTCGGACATGGGGACAGCATGGGAGAGGCAAAACATGCCACCACTAAGACACCGTGCCACCCACTGGATTGTGATTAAAGCATATAGTCATCAAGTGGGGCAGTCATAGGCTTGTGGTTAAGGAACCAGTTTTGCAACCTGAAGGTCCCCGGTTCGATTCATCCCCACCAAGTACCATGGCTGAAGTGCGTTTGGAAAAGGCTCTCTACCCCAATTGCTCCCCTTTGACGTATAAAAGGCTGCCCACCACTCCAGCAACATGTGCTCACTTGACTTCACTCAGTGTGTGTATTTCACTGCACGTATGTGATAAATGTGGAGGACAAATTCCTCTGTGTGTAAGCACTGTAGGCAAAATAGATCACTTTATTACATTGTTATTAAACGGCGTAAGTATATAGTTACATTTAACACCGTTGTGGTCATTTCTCATTTTACGTTGGATGTGAAAAAAAAAAAAACTTACAGCTTGTTTTACACCAGTAAAAAAAGGTTAACCACATGCCATGCCAACCAACTCCAAAATCAGTGTTCTGGTTTAAAATCAAGTCGCAGGGCTATTTTAAATCTGCAGCAGTCAATTGGCCCAAGAACAGATTTCAGAATGTTTCGGGAGAGTGTCTTTGATACCGAGGGGATGTATTCAGCTCTTAACAGTAAATTTCAGGAGAATTAAAGTATCCACATTTAATCCAGAAAATATTCCAGTACCAGTTGTGGCTTTTACTAATAATTTCATTTCTGCCTACTTTCTTTTTCTATTAACCCATATAAATATTTAAGCATCATGTTTTCTTTGGTTAACATCAATAAAAACTGGTCCTTGGTACATAAAACTGAAGATGATTGTCTGTCAATGAAACCAAACCAGGACTGCCGTTGTGTGTTAGAGTGTATGAGTGGGGATACAACTGCATGTTGCTTGTTACACATTTTGTAAATCACTAAAAATGTGTTCTGAATTTATACTCTTTATTTTCAGTATACTTTATATTTTTCAACAAATCAGAATGGTTAAGTGATTTATTTTGCCTACTGGGCTTAAACACAGAGGAATTTGTTAATAAAGTCCATTATTAAGACTTATGAAAATTTTTTTAAACATTATGAATAATTCTGAAAGCTTTCTAAATGTGTTTATAGTGCATTGTGAATACTGGTTTAATAGAAAGTGTTGATATTCTTGGAATACAGAACCAAATAGGAAGAATATTCACTAATCCATACTAATACCAACCCATGCATCCAAATAACTGATATTTCTGGCAAATTTCCTACTAACAAAATGCTGCAAATATAAATAATTGTTAATACATACTTACAAAAATGGAATGTTATAACACAACACATTTCCTTCTAATAATTTTCTTGCTTTCTTCATATTTCTCTCTATAGACATGCCCTGTGTTCAGGCTCAATATGGACCCACTCATCCTGGGTCCAGCTACTCTGCACAGACCTTCTGCTATCATGGCGACTACCTCAGTGGTGAGTTTATAGGTCCAGACTACGGCAAATGTGAGTCAGGAGGCGGGGAAATCTCAGCTGCGGCGGCTACTACGTCACTGCCCAGCTTCGACGTGTTTGTTGATAGTAGCTTCGAGCCCAAGCCCTCATGCTTGTACCAGTTGCCGGATCGGCCCACCATCAAAAAAGAGGATGAGAGCTATGCATCAGTTGACGAGGCCATGACCTCTGGCTCAATGTATTTCAAGCAGTCTCCACCCTCGACCCCACCCACACCGCTCCACCCTGGCCCTGCCACCTCGTTCTTGTGGGAGGAGTCTCACGGCCTATCCCTCGTGCCCCAGCCGTGCCCACGTTTTGCCCACTTCTACGAGCAGACGCATCAGCCATTGCCTACCTCCAGCAGCTACGAGGGACCTATGGGTTTGCCTATCCGGCCAGAGCGCTCGCCTTCATCCTCTTCGACGTCTTTACACCCGACTGCCAGCCTGGAAGGGCACGCACATACACACCCACACGTCTACCCTCTGAATGTTGGCAAAGCCGGAAACCTTGGCTTTCGGTCGCTTGGCATGGGTCCCTGCCCTACAACACTTTTGGGGGAGGGTTTACCCTCACCTCCTGGCCGGGCTACCTCTGGAGAGGGCACATGCGCCGTGTGCGGAGACAACGCGGCCTGCCAGCACTATGGTGTTCGTACCTGCGAAGGCTGCAAAGGATTCTTTAAGGTAAGAACTATGGAACTTACAGAAGCTTATGTTAAGAAATAGCTTGAAGGCTCCAGTGCTGCAGATTTGCTTCTGTTGGGTTTCTTAACCCATAAATCCTCAAATTGATTATTGTCCTCTGTAAACTGGTACTAAAATTTAGCAAATGTATATTATCAATAAAATCTCACATATAGGTACAGTAGGAGGTTACGGTGGTATGATGGGTAACAAGTCTGCCTCACAGCACTAGGGATTCAGGCTCGAATACTGATCTCAGTGGAGTTTCCATGTTCTCCCTTTGTCTGCATGGGTTTCCTTTAAGTTCTCAGGTTTCCTCCCATAGTCCAAAAACATGGATTCAAGGTGAACTGGGTGCTGTAAATTATCCCTATGTAGTGTGTTGGTCTGTGTGAGTAAGTGTGCCCAGAAATGGCACCCTGTCCTTGGTGTATCTGCCCAGTGCTTGAAACATTTTTCCCTGAATAGGAGGAGACCCCCCACCCCTTGTGACCTTAGTAGTGGATTAAGCAGACAATAATGAGATATACAGTAGGTGTATAGACTTCTCATCTCATTTAATCCGCTGTCCCTCAATCCTATACTAGAACCTTGGGTCGCAGTTCACCTGGCCCGTCTATGGATGAATGCCTCAGACACTGGGCAGATACACTCAGGACAGGGCGCCAGTCCATCGCTGGGCACACACTTTCACACACACATTATTCGGTGGCAATTTTAAATATTATGGGCAGCCAAATAACCTTGAAATCATGTTTTTTGAACCATGGGAGACTAGAGAACTTGGAGACTTTAATAAAAGTTGACATACTTGTAAGTTGCTTTGGAAAAAGCGTCGGCAAAATGACCAAATGTAAATCTAAAGGATGTCATAAAAAATCCTGCAGGTGTAGTATGGAGGTGTCCCAGTACATTTGCACATATAGTCAAATCACAGCTCATTTAATAGCCAGTTCATGCGTCTTTGTAAGGTACCATAGATATGAAACTCAAAGATGTTGGCAACACTTTGCAGTGAACTTCTAATAATACCCTTTTTTTATTACAATTTTGACAAGGTGTGGCATTCACTGGAACTCTGTGTACATTGGTTCGAGGCTGTAAACAGTTTACAGAGAATTTGTTGAACCTCTATAAGCTGCATGTGATGATTATATGTGTGGAAACAGGTTTCACGGGTTGCGATGCTGAGCTGTTATTGAGTGACGTGCAGGTGAAAGGTGCTGTGTTTGGGGTGCAGTGTGGCCACCCTGGCGGCTGGTGCTCATTTTTTATTCAGTTGTGTTACGCTTTTTAATATGGAGAGGGGAGCATATACTGGAGGCCCCTCTCTCCTCGAGCGTGATGTTCAGGGTTAACACACTATTGCTGCACACTCAGCTGGCTCTTTTGACCAAGGTTGTCGCTATTGTGTTCAGAGAAAAATGCGCCGATAAGAGGAGGGTGTGCCAGCATCTATGTGCGCACGCTGACATTATTTGACACAATCAGGATTTTCAAGAACAACTTGTTTGGGGAAATCCGCTTTGAAAGTAGCAGTCATTCAGAATTAACACGAGAATTCTGCGCGAGTTTCTCACAGAATTGCTACTGTATTCAGGGTGTCTCAAGGCTTGAGCTTTTCTCAGTGTGTATGTTGTGTTTGGATGTGTGTGCCCAAGTGCTCTCGCAAATCGTCTGACTGGCGGTTGCCACGGTGCCTGAGAGGGTCATCTCCCCCGGCGACCAGTGAGAGGTGTGACAGCGGCGCGCACTTAAAATACAGCAGCCTGGCACTGTGGCTGGAAGCACACATTGAGACATACACGGACACACACACACAAAGTAAATTACGACTGTGAAAGGCAAAAGTACACAAATTGTTAATTTGTATTTCCCATGTAAAAATCACAATACAGAAAAAAAGACAAATCCATTAATGTAATGGTATTGTTTGAGTTAGCATGGAGATAATTATGGGGAATAAGACATAAAGACAGCAGTAAAACTGAAAAAAAAGGATGAGGGGGAGACTGGTGGGCCAGAAATAATTGAATATGGCCTGTGGTCTAGTGCAGCAATAATTTATCCCCGTTCAATTAGTTTCACAATTTATTTTTATTTACTAATTAATAAAAGCAGGGGTTGGCTGTCCTCAGGCCTTCATGCTCCACACAGGAAGAACGCACATAATACACACACATATTGGCACCCTCGCACACACGATTTCTTCATTCATTTCCCAACACATTACCACACAATGCAGACATTAGTGAGTGGATTTTAATGCGGCCCCTCATTTCTTTTATGATAACTAGTATTGTCTTTTTACCAACAAAAAAACTTATAGAAAGTCGAATTAGAAATATTTTAAATAAATTACTCTGCAACCCATTGCGACTAATGGATTGACCATGTTGCAAATGTTCACTATAAATCTATTTCCATGTTAATTACTGATTCATTGTGCCTTTTTTTGTGTATTCGTCCAGCAATATGCATTATAACAATTTTGTTCCACTTACTGCTGCTATTTCCATATCAATACACACTGACAATACGCACTTTATTTTCGCTTGCTGTTAAGTGATTGTAGCTTATATCAGGATATTCTCATCTTGGTTTTCTGTTTTACTCACTCCACATCCACCACCGCTTGTGTTTTAGTATTTCAACAACTGAGTCATAATGGTCCCTCTCAATATTTACCTAATAGATTAGTAGAGCAGCTCATGCTGAAAGTGACAGAAAGTTAGAAAGTTGAGAAAGTTGAGTTACTTCATTGGCTCAATCCTGCAGACAACCGGTCAATCGATAACAGGATCGTGTCGGCATTATTTCGTGTTTAATGAGCGGCAATTTGTTCAAGGTGTGCAGTTAAATGAATGGCACATGCAGATTTGCTCGGATCTACAGAGCGGCACATCTGAACACAAGATATGATAGTAAATGGAAAAAAGGAGTCACATTGTGCATTAATGAAAACACCTGCACTTGCATGTACACACATGCGCAGACACACACACACAGAACCAATTATGGCGACCCAGTTTCACCTCTGCTCTTGAAAAAACACACAATTTTAATTACACACTCTTAGTGGAAGGAAAGTGACCCGAAGGAAGAAGGAGAGAAAGAGATTTGGTTAAGGGAGGAGGAAGGATGGAGGGTCCCTTGGGAGCAGGGATATGCGACGAGACCATTAGCACAAGTTACATGTCATGAATCTGCAGCCGCTTGTCCATACGATCCCCTGAACCCTGCTGTGCAGAAGACCACACTATGTGTGTTTACAGAAACATCTTTACAAACTCATATTGGAAAAACATTTCTATAATTTACACTTTATTCACACACACTTTGAAATTAAAGATCAGGACATGATAAGTAATGAATTGCTGCCCGGCCTCTTAAAAAGAATAAGTCCCCCACTGAGCCTTGGTCCTCTTAAGGTTTCTTCCTAAAAAAAAAACCAACATAGCAGGGAGTTTTTTCTTGCCGCTGTCGCTTTGGCTTGGTCTTTGTGGGTTCAGTCTCATAACACTGTAAAGCTGCTTTGTGATTATGTATTAGTAAAAAGCGCTTTATAAATAAATTTCTTAAACTTAAGAATTAGGGCAAAGGTTAAAGTTTTACTAGTAATTGTTATGAATTAATAATGTAAGTTATAGGTCTCGCTTCACTGTTCTACAATTAAATGTTCTTATTTTTTAAAAATTAAACCATATTAGCCATGTTGTAAATATCATAATAATAACCTTTAGTCTCATTCATACATACAGATTTAGTGAGTGAAATATTACTATAACTCTTTACATAGTAAATCTACAGTACATTAATTCAGGTAACTGGTCATTAATGGCCTTTTGATACAGTCATAAATTTAGAAAATGTTGTTATGTATTTAGTATAAACTTAGATGTATTTTTTTGAAGCGACTGAACTGAATATTCTGATCCTGATTATACAGTTTAACCATTTAGAATAAACTAATTCAACCATGCTACTGAATTAAATGAGGGATGATGGATGTAATTTTAAAATTATTCAAGCATGGTCCACAAACAGAACAGATTAGCTGGTCATCCCCAGTGGAGTGTATGTGTGTGTGTGTGTGTGTGTGTGTGTGTGTGTGTGTGTGTGTCCATGCTTAGGGCTAGCCTTTAGATAAGATTAGACCGCCAACTGCCGGGCTCCTGCTACTGTTCCGCTTTGTGTCCTATTAATTTAAGGGAAACAAGAGAGATGGTGCGAGAACCCCTTCAGCTCTGTGGGTGTCTTTCTGTGTTAGCAATCTGTGCTACTGGTGTTTGTATGACAGAAGGAATAAGAATTATAAGATTAAACATGTGAGAATGTTCATTATGGGATTCATTTCAGGTGTCCCGGTTCAGGTCATATGGAATTCACCTGCCAGGAATATTACCTAAAAGTTTTGGGACTTCCCAAAACCGATAATTTGTTACAAGCATTATTATTGCATTCATGCTTGTTAGTCAGAAATGGGAGACATAAATAAAATGTCAGCTTCACTTTTTTGTACTAGAGACTAAGGAATAAACTGAAATCAATTCCTGTGACTCTCATTGTGCAATACACTATGTCAGCATTGCAACACATCAGTTTCCATCAGAACTATATCCAATACCCATCCATCCATCCATCCATCCATCATCTTCCACTTAATCCTAAACTAGGTTCGTGGAGGGGTTCCCCATGCCCATCTAGAGAAAAACGCTTTTGGGGCTGGACAGATACAACCTGAACAGCCTCACACACATACACACAGACAGAAACACTATAAAGAGGCAATTCAACCACTAAGCCACTGTGTGGCATTTTATACGTAATAGCCTTTTTAAAATAATTTTAAATAATAACCAAGGATCCAGGTTCGAATCCCAATCTGGGTGGCCTTGTATCCATGGAGTGTCTTCCAGGTTCTCTGGTTTCCTCCCACAGTCTGCAAACATGGATTTGAGAATAATTGGCTGACCCTATATAGAGTGTGTGTCTGTGTGAGTAAGTGTCTTCCAAACGATAGATTGGCGCCCTGTCCTGTGTGTTTCTGCCCAGCGCTTGATACGTTCTCCCCCAGTTGGTGAACCCTGCCTCCCACCCCCCAGCGCAACCTTAGTATAGGATTTAGCTGAAGATAATCGATGGGTGGAAATTCATCAAATGTTTCTATTTGAATATATTAGAATGTTTTGGGCCAATAGAGCCAATCGTTTTATTATCTTATCTATTTTATTTTACTTTACACTATTAGTGCAACCTTTCAGCTTAGCCAAGCCCCTCGATACTATCTTTATCCAGCAGTGCTGCTCTTACTTCTTACAACAGGAGTGACACACACACACACACACACACACACACTCTATACAAACGCACATTTTACATAGCGGGGGTGGGAACTGAAAAAGAGGATATGATATGATACTTTTAATATACTTGTGTCAGACAAAACAATATTATTGCAATTCTTTACAATACAGCAATTATTGAGCTTAGATTTCTTGATTTTTTTTCTTTGATAAATTATTAAAGTTCATTACGAGTCATAATGAAAACATTACAAGACTTTATGAAACTCTCACCTGAATGACTAAATCTTATAAATAGCTATAAATTAACACTGTCCTTCATTGAACCCACACATGATCAAACGACCTTCATAGCGCCATCTTGTGGACCTTAGAATAGTCATAAGTACCAAAATAAATGTAAATTCAACTTCTTTTTGAAATAATAAAATATTATTGAACATACATGCGACATATTGGGTCATGAAGTAAGAAGGTCCTGGGTTCGATTCCATAGCTGAAGTTTACATTTGCTATCTGTGTATGTGTAGATTTCTTCTTATAATTTAGATGAATTTAAGATGCTATATTACCATTACATACAAATGTATGCATGAATATGTCATGTGTCTGCCCTTTAACAGACTGACAAACCCTCCAGAGTGTTTTTATACTATTCGGTTTGTAACTGCTGAAGCTTTATATGCTTTTTAATTATAATGATATATTATACATTCATTCGTTATCTTCCACTTAACCTACATCTGCAAGATATACTAGGTTAATGGAAGTGGGGGTGGGGGTTTCCCCATGCCCATCCAGAAGAAAATGTTTTGGGTTCTGTGCAGATACACCCAGGACAGCGGGCCAATTCATCACTGGGCACACACTCACTCGCACATCCACACACTATATAGGGGCAATTTAGAGCGGCTAATTCACCTTAAACCCATGTTAATGGACTGTAGGATGAAACTGGAGACGTCACCCAGATTGGGATTTAAATCTTGATTCCCAGTGCTTAGATATAGACGTACTAAGCACGTATATTTATTTGAGATGTATTGTAAAAATGTGCCTTTTAATTTAAGTAAACATAAATCCATGTTGTGGAATTGTTTAGTATGTAGGTTATTCATTTAGTTTATAGACAAAATGCAAAAACAAGTGCACTTTACAGTAATTAGGGGTAATTTCAGACATCAACAGCCATGGTTTGGATGTAATTTGGTTTAAAAAAGCAATAGAAAATGTCTGTGGAAAAAAAAAAAAAAAAAAGACACCTTCTGGCAGCCTTCTGCTTGAAAAGATGTTCGAAGGAAAAGATGTTTAACAAACCAGGTTAATGAAAACCTTGCTGACAGACATCTTGCTGGTTCATTAAAGCAACATTGAGTAACATTTTTTCACAGAGGGTTTTGTCCTCATATTGTCCACATTACTAGTAGGCTTTTCGTTAGTTCGTGAAACTGGTGTTTTTGTTTTTGGTGTTATTACCACATGATGAAATGGAGCACAGATGGCGCTTGTTTAATGTTTTTGCTGTTGTTGGTTCTGTGCTTTCACCTAATCGCACATGAATTTAAGGATTGCACGCATCAAAACTTTCTTTTTTTTTAAAAGTCTGAAGTAAAATCTCTCTGTAAGGCAAGGCAAGCTTATTGATAGAGC
>JAOUQT010000023.1:7073095-7093083 GCA_025769995.1 Xyliphius kryptos
ACAAACACACACAAATAATCATGCACACACATTTTCATGATTGTGTTTCATTTACAAATTTTTCACATCTGTAAAAATGGATCATAAAACTCTTTAGCTGGATTTTTGTCGGGGCGGTGGAGGTCACCATGGTTTTAAATCATGGGTTTAAGGAGAACATTGTCCACTCTAGCTGGAAATAACACCCTATATGAGAGACAAAAGTGGCAGGGGGTTCCCATTGCTCATCCAGGGGAGAACGTCTCGGATGTTGAGCAGATACATCCAGGACAAGAAGCCAATCAATCACTGGGCACTTACTTATGGGGGTGATTTTTAGATACGGGCAACTTAGCGCAGCCAATTGATCCTAATTCCATGTTTTTGGACTGTGGGAGGAAACCAGAGAACCTGGAAAATGCCCACACGGACAGGGGAAGTACATGAAAACTCTACCCAGCTTGAGATTCGAATATGGATTCCCAGCTCTGAGAGGTGAATGTGCTAACCAATATTCTTTGATGGTGTCACTGAAGCCTTTAAAGAAATACACTGAACCTGCACGTTTATTTTCGTTATTACATTAGAAGGTTGCTTGTGGCGTTGCTAGTAGTAATGATATTAGCATCGAGCCATAATCACATTTTGCTTTTCAACAGCACCACATAATCCTGTAATTGTCCTGTTTGTCCACGTGGTAACCTCTTTTTAATGTGGTTTGCACTTATAATGCCTAATGAATACTGAATTTATAGAACGTGCTTTCAGTATTTCTAAAAACAAATAACAGTTCTGTCTGTTGATAAACAGATGCACATATTTTTTATAAATTGTAATCGGCATTCATTTATTTTATCTTCCCGTTTCTCCACAGAGCAATGTCCTGGCCTCAAAGAACCCAAGAAGGTCGAGGAACTGAAATCCAAACTTATCTGCTGTCTTCGAGAGCACCTGAGCTCAGGTGGGGCCACAGGTGCGGCTGCAGCAGGGAAAGCCCCTCCCCCCATGGGCGCTGTTCTGGGTCTACCAGCGGAACTTCGTTCCCAGCGTACTCAAGGTCTGCAAAGGATCTTCTACCTGAAGCTGGAGGACCTTGTGCCACCCCCGCCACTCATTGACAGGTTCCTGGATACACTGCCCTATTGAACAGGAGGCAACTACGGCAGCTGGACGTGCTCGCAAAATTAGGACATAACCACAAAGAACTGAGCCTTGAAAGAGACTGAACTTGATTTTCCCCCATGGGGCCTGACATGTACTCTTAAAACCTCGGCTCGGAATCCAGTGGAGTGTAAATGGGGGTGTGTGGGAACGCAAAGCCGAGCGTTCGGACTCTAGTTTAGTACAGCTTGTTTATAATGTGAGTGTGAGAGAGTGACGCGAGGTGCGTGTTGGTCATCCAGATGCTAAGAGATACAGCTGTTTAATCTCTCTCACACACACATACAAACGCACAAACACACAGAGTAACAGGTCTGATGCGAGTGTGTACACATCTCTGTGGAGAACTTTGGGCAAATGATTGAACAGGCATCCAGACAAAGTGCATTAAATTGTAACCACTGAATCACAAACTCCCAAAACTGCATAAAAAGTGCAATTTACTAAGTGCTATTTAAGAAAAAGACACAAGATTAGTCTGAAGAGTTGGAAAGAAAACCACAGGGAGTGTGTGCAGGCCATTTCAACTCTAAATTATTTTATTACTACGACTCACCCTGTGAGGTAACAGATCTCTCCTACCAGCACTAACGTTTAGCCACCCTGAGTTCGACAGCATTGAAACTACTGTCTGTTTCTGGTCGGTACAAACTGGGGCGCTTTTAGTTTAGGACTGTAGTGTTAAAAACATAAAAGAGCATTAGGGCGACGAGCACTTAAAGCAGAAGAGTGAGATGGCCCTGAAGAAGATTCGAAGAGGAGGGCGGGAAGAAATTAACATTCCGCGCCCATGCTCATTTTTGTAAGTTTTTAGCGTTAATGACGTTGATTAATACAAAGGACTTTGATCTAAAAGCTTGTCTTTTATTTGTACAAAAGAATAACAGATTATATGCATGGTTTTCTCTTTTCACACCTCTTTTTCGCCTGTATTTATTTTGTTTGTGACAGACGGCCAGCTCCTCAAAAAGCTTGGACACACTCACTGATTGGGCTTTCTCACTAACACGGCCCGGACGCAACCAATAGCAACAGATGGAGGGTTATATATGACAAAACTAATATTTTGAAGTGTTTTTATTCAATAGATTTTTTTCAAATCTTGTGGTACGAGTTGTGCATAGTTTTTGTTTTTCAAAGAAAAAAAAAAAAAAACAAGTTAAGAGCAAAAAAGACTCTTTTTGGTTTTGATTTCTTTCTTTCTCTTAAAACCACTGGAGGCTTTGTTCAGCACTTTGAAATCATAAAGGAAAAAAAGATATTTTTGTCTGAATATGTGTCGAATTTTGTTTAGTAAAGTCTATTCGGGGTGTCTGCTCCAACTTTATATGGAAGTGGGTGTGTTAACATCTACAAACAAATGTTGGCAAATCTTTCAATTTAAATCCTAACTCGTGGTCACATTGGTCTCCAAAGACACAAAGAGAAAATGCAAAATGGACCAATTATTTTAAACAAAAATATTAATTTATTGCTGTAAGATAAGTCTTTGGGGCGGTACGGTGGCTTAGTGGTTAGCACATTCGCCTCTTAGCGCTGGGGATTCCCGGTTCGTTTCCCAATCTGGGTGGAGTTTCCATGTTCTCAAGTCTGCATGGGTTTCCTCCGGGTTCTCGGGTTTCCTCCTACATGGACACAAGGAAAATTAAATGCTCTTTATTGCCCTGTATAGTGAGTGTGTGGCTGTGTGAGTGAATGTGTACCCAGCGATGGATTGGCACCCCGTCCTGGGTGTATCTGCCTAGCGCCCGAGACGTTCTCCCCTGAATGGGCATGAGGAACCCCACCGTGACCCTCATAAAGGAATAAGTGAAAGATAATGAATGAATGACAAGTCTCAACAATAAAGATAAAAGTATAAAAAAAAATTAAAAAACGACAAAATAACTAAACCTAAAAGATAAAATTGCTTGATACGGCACAATATAAAAAAAAGGTAGTGGTCTAAAAAAAAAAAGTGGTTGTTGAACTAAATATCCACAGTATAAGTGGCATATGGTACAGTGGACGCAAAAACTACAATAAGGAATATAGTGCTGTGGCAATTTATTCAAATTGGTCTTTGTTTTTATTGCTAAATTGTAGATCAGTAAACTTATTTAGCAATTTATTTTTAGCAGTAATATGTTACCAACACTAAAAAGAGAAGAATTTCAGCTAAAATGGGTCATAAACACCTTATGGGTTGCATCATTAACCTACCTGCAAGAAGGTCCCAGGTTCGGGTCCCTGTTGTGGCGAACAAAGGTCCTTTATGTGTCCTTTAAACAAGTAGCCACCCCTTTAAAGCTTTAATTTGGAGCAGGGAGTAAGTGTGCAAAAAATATGTATATATATTATAATTGATTAGACTAAATTATATATTACTAGAACATGTGCAACTTTGGAACTAAAACCCCAAGTTCAGGGTCAGGTCTTACCTGGATTTTCCATTTAACCTACAAAATCTACAAACCTGGATAGCTGTCCCTTTATTTAGAGATCTAGTGGGTTGTTTAAAGACATCATCCATTCATGTCATTTTTATTTTAAATGCAAGAAACAAAGGGTATTAACCTGAACAACAATGTAAAATAAAGAGCATGAAAAAGTTGCACTAACAAAAAAATTGGAAGGTTTAATATTCTTGCTATAATTATATTTTTAAGTTAAATAAAGCAAAAATATTGCCCAGCAATAGGTTGGCGCCTGGTCCTGGGTGTTTCTCCCCTGGATGGGCATGGGGAAGGGCATTGTAGAGGATTAAGCATTGCTTTCCCGCAATGATCTGATGACTTAGAGGTGTTATATCCTATCCCAGCATTAATAGGGCAAAAGACTAAGAGCCTAATCAGGTTAAGAGGCGTAAAATATAAATGAATAGATTTTTTGTTAAATCACACTTACTCTTAAACAGCTGTTGTGCAGAAAGCCTTGTTCAGGTGTCATAACTCTTTCCCCTAACCCACAGTGTCTAACCTTTTTTTGTGTGCTCCATGTCTTGGAGCTCGTTAGTGTCTCTAGAGACCCCATTACACTGATAGGGTGAGAGAGCATTAAGTATCAGGAAGGGACGATGATTTTGGGGGGATCCTGTGAACAAGAGCCAGCAGATCAGACCTCCAGGCCTCGTTAAGCACCATCGATCCACTCTGACATTTCAGCAGCCAAGTGTGCATGTGCGCACGCACACACACGCACACACACACACACACACACACACACACACTTCAAGCCTACACACACACATTGACATGGCTGCTCTTTCTCTGTCTCCCTCAATCTCTATCTCTGTCTTGGCATGTCAACAGCGAGCTCACCACCAATACACACAAACATGTGCACGCACATACATTTGGTAAAATGCATGCTTGCACACACCCACTCAGTAAAATGTCACACTGTTGTTCGTGGACATCTCAAATGCTCGAAGGCTTCCTTTAACATTTAACCTAAACACAGCACTCTTAAACTTACTTAAACTTAAGACTAAAAGGATGCGAACCTTTTTATAAAACAACCTTTAAATGGTGTCTTCTGTACAGGAACACATCAGAAAGCACAATAAAAGGAGCTTTTATCAGAAATAAGTGATGTTTGTCTCTCAGCGCTTGGGATTCCTGGTTTGAATCTCAATCTGGGTGGAGTTTCCAGGTTCTCCCTGTGTCCCCATGAGTTTCCTACAGGTTCTCCAGTTTCCTCCCATATTCCAAAAACATAGATTCAAAGTAAATTTAATGCTCTAAATTGCACCATAAAGTCTGAGTGAGTAAATGTGTGCACAGCGATGGTGCCTGGTCCAAAGTGCATTTGTCCAGCGCCCGAAATGTTCTCACCTGGATGGACATGGTGAACCCCCAGTGAATCTAGTAGATGATGAAGTGGAAGACAATGTATGAATGTAATCTATCATCTTTCAACCCCTACTTCCTATTATATGCTATTTGCTCTTTTCAACGACACCAGAAACATAATGTAGACATTATTGACTGACCTTTGCTCAATTTGCAACCACAAAACCCACACTCAAGTTTGGATTTTATTCATTGCACAATACGCCTCCTCTGCATTAATTTACAAAACATAATGTCATAAATATAGGGTACACAAATTGCATTTAGGCAGTCATTTAACTGCTTCTGTTTTGTCTGTTTTCGGCAGTGCTACTGAAACACTGTTTAAAATACGTTCTTTATATACATCTCAATCAAATATTAAATTTAGGTGTATTATATATTCATTTGTACGCGCTCACACAGCCACAATAACTATACAGGGCAATTTAGAGCATTCAATTTAACATAAATCCATGTTTTTCGAGTGTGGGAGGAAACCAGAGAACCCGGAAGAATCCCAAGCGAACATGTAGAACAACCAAATTGGGATTCTAACCAGAAAGCCCCAACACTGAGAGGCGAAGCCACTGTGCCACCCATAGAGCATACATTGAAGTTAAATGTATTAAAGTTAAAGGCAGTTGGTATATTATATCTTATCAGCACATTCACTGGTACTACAGTATCATACAACAATACTTTTCCATTACGTAAAGGTGATATATATATTTGAAATAGTATTTACTGATCCATTTGTAAAATGGATGACTGCTGACTCCCAACTATAATAGTTGTATATGGTTATTTTATACAGTAAAACTATTATAAATGAAAGAAATTGTTTCACATTTTCTCATTGTTCCCTGGCGGAATACTTGAAAGAACCTGATAATGTGAAAGTTGAAAGAATTTGTTTTTAAATGAGTGATGGCTTTGGAGTTTATATATTTAAAATTGCTGTTATAAGTTCTACGCCCAGATGGCGAGCGCTTTTACAAGCACATTTCATTGAAAGTGATTTTGGGATTTGCTTATTTGGCAAGATAATTATCTTCAATTCCATCTTCATTAAAGTTTTTGACGTGCCATCGCTATACGCCAAGCACCTTGTGTTTTCCCCTCCACTCTACCGTGTGCCAGTCGCTATACGCAAAGCGCCTCACGTCGTCCTCGCCACTCTACCCATGTACCTATCGCTATACACTAAGTGCCTTGCATCTTCCCCTCCACTCTACCTGGGTGCCAATCGCTGTATGCCAAATGCCTCACGTCTTTCACTCGGTATAGATATGACACACACCAAAAGCCTTACATCATTTACACCTGAAATAATTCAATCAAAATGAAAACGTAACATTGTGTTCAAATTTTTAAGCAATTGGAGAAGAACATGCCAAGATTCAAGTTTTTGAACAAATGGAGATTTACATTTTTTATTTATATAGATCATGGCCAAACTCAGCTTGTATTTGTTAGCTTAGCAGGTGTAATTAGCATATAGATCGATCAGTTAACTGCATAGATTTCAAGTGAACGCAACAATCTACACTGGTGGATTTTATTTAAGATGCAAACCTCTGAAAAGGGTCAATTTAATTAAATTATTTAATTGGTCCCACCAAGTACTATGGCTGTAATGCTCTTGGGCAAGGCACCTAACCCCCTGTCCTGACCGGGTGCTGTACTGTACAGAGGTCTCATCGTTGGAATAAACAAGCAGAGCTTATGTGATCGTCTAGTTTGTCAACAGCTCTGTTTACATGTCATCGGATATACAGCATCCTACAGATTCTGCACAGGAAGAAACCACAGCTGTTTTTTTTCAGAATGTAAATTTATTAACGGGGACATATCAAAAACACACGGTGTTTGTGCACATTAAGTACATTTGGGTATCTGGAATGCACACCAACCCACAAACTTTGAAGATAACCAAGTCAGTTTTTCTGTGGGCTGCCTGAAACTGAAAACACAGAATGAAATATGTTGAGGCGAAGTCCTAAGCACAGCAACTGCCATGTCGTTGGCTGCAGGGAAGGATCCCCACCACCACCACCTCAAAGGGCATAGGGCCGAAGAAAATAAACGTTATTTTTTAAAGTAACATTTGAGCTACAGTCAGCAAAAACATGTTTGTGTGTGCTAAGCATTTTGTGTATGACTGCTTTTCTAATCTGGGGCAGTCTGTTGCAGAGCCAGCGATTAAAGTTCTTAAAGAGGGATGAATATTCATGGCAAAATCTCACATGTTTTTTGAGAATTAAGCTAATAGCAAATGCTAACTGCTGAGATTAACCTTTATAATAAATGTTGACGGTAAACCTTAGTTGTTTTAAAACATGTTACACCAAGTTTGTGACCAGTGAAAAAAAAGGATACATATTGCAGAAAAGCCAAAAACCAGCAACTATGTCAGATGTCTGACAACATAAAAGGATGTTTATTACAGCATCTGTAAAGAAACCGTAGAAATCAACTGTTTCTGCACTTTTTTTGAGCCTCCTGCCAAAGACACAGCAGATTATCAGTCCACACTAATTGATTACAAATAGGGCACAATTTAAGATGTTTACACAGAGGTCATGAAAAGGCCAGAATATTTTCACAGTATTGTGGATGCAATTTTAAAAAATTACCATAACATGTTTAATGGAAATAGGAAAAAACACATTGTGTTGTCCACACAAATAATGGGAGAGTAATTAAAGAAAAGAGCTGTTAATGTAATCACAGTGAGTAATAACACCAAAACAAACTGGGCTTTTTTTTGTTTTTGACAGTTGGACACACTTAGCATTGTGTATGAATGTGTGTATCACTTCTAGAATTAGTAACGATCTGACCACAGATGAGTAAAGCAAACTGAGTGGGCTTTAAAATTTTAAATGATCAGCAACTCACAACTTAACATTGAAAACTGATGCAGCTTGATTATTAAAATTGTAAGTACAATTATTCATTTATTCATTATCTTCCGCTTATCTTCCTTTATGAGGGTCGCGGGGGGTTCCCTATGCCCATCCAGGGGAGAACGTCTCGAGCGCTGGTGCCAATCCATCACTGGGTATACACTCACTCACACACACTATACAGGGCAATTTAGAGCATTCAATTTACCTTCATGTTTTTGAAATGTGGGCGGAAACCCACGCAGACACGGGGAGAACATGGAAACTCCACCCAGATTTGGGATTCGAACCAGGAATCCCCAGCACTGAGAGGCGAATGTGCTAACCACTAAGCCACCGTGCCACCCTAAGTACAATTAATGATTCATTAATTTATTTATTCTTTTGTTTCTGCAATGCTTGTTGGTTCAATTCCATATTGTAATTCCAAAAAACTAGGTTTCTTCTAGAAAACTATATAAACACAATATGAACATAATCACAGTCAACAAAGTACTTAGCCAATGTATAAATACAATATGGAAGGTTAAGTGGAAACAGAAGTAAAAAAGTAAAGAACTAACAATTCAGTCTTGTCATATCCATGCTTTTCATTTCAACAGCCTTTTGTTTTTTGACTTTGTTCAAACCTACGCTTTAAAAAGTACTGGGCAAGACCAATTTATTATACAGTCCCATTGTAACAGTTGAGTAAAAGCCATGCATTTTGGAGATTTGTAAACTTTGTAGGAACAGTTTGGGGAAGGTAGTTTTCCAGAATGATTGGGCTTCAATGCACAAAATAAAAACCACAAAGGCATGGCTTTTCTGACACACACATAGCCCAGCCATTAACCCCATCCAAACCTTATAAATACCCTTCTAGATGAAATGACAAAAAGAATGGCAAAGGATTTGTGGACTTCTAATTCGATGACAAATAAGCTCCTGTACTTTTAACGTGTAGGTGACAATACTTTTGTCCATATAGTGTACTTGGCTCTACCATGGTTTACTCCAGCAGCCATATTTCGTCCAAAGTTTACCCCTGCATTTAAAGACATTCCTATGAAAAAGGAGTCACCGGTGGCTTACCATTATTTAACAGAACTGCCACTTAAAGCAGCCATTAAGCAACAGAGCTGTTTAGACCATTTTATTTTGGCATTTCTTCCAATTGATCTTCCAGTTTAACAACGCCTAGTCTCCACAAACACATTAGCCATCAGTTCTACCTGGAAATAACCACGGAAGTTTATAAAGCTGTGTTGGATTTACTTGACTACTTACTTTAATCAGATGAATAAAAAATATATATATATATATTTATAAATGACCTAAACCTAAACGTTTTTTACATGTACTGATATTTGAAGCTTGCAGAAATCACCCATAGATAGAGGCAGGTGGAGGGCCAGTTGGTGAAGCTGTCATTCAGTGAGCATGCAGATCGATCTGGAGTGACAGGTAGCAGATCCCCCTGGAGTCTTCATTAAAGCCCCCTATTAGAGCTGGAGAGGAGGGGCTGATCCGCACACACACCAAATGTGCACGTGCATTGGGTAGCTCATGTTATATTGATCAGGAGTTACTGAGTTTGTTGAGGGGGATCAGCGGGGCTGGACTCACGCTGAGATGAGTGGCAGCAGAGCTTTAGCACAAGAATGAGACTGCGCCCCCCCCCCCCAAACACTTACTTACACACACGAAGCAATCATGCTAGACCTTCTCTTCAAGCAAATCAAAGCCTTTTAAGAAAATGCAGAATAGACCATTTGCTTTAAGTCTATATTAAATATCTGACAGGTTCCTTTATAATAGTTACATTGTGTGGTTTATATTTGTTTTTTTGATTTGATTCCAAATTACAATTGTCTTGACGTCACAGAGTTCGATGAAGAATCGATATTAGGATGTTCCCTTATTAAACTTTGTAATGTCACCACCTTGCAGCCTGGGACTTCCCTACAGGGCATTAAACAATGAGGGGGCAGACTAGTGGTGTAAGAGGGGGTAGACAAGTGAGAGACAGAACCACATCATGGCCTTTTTCATCTGACTTTTGTGGTACAAGCCAAGATTGACATCTTCAGACAGTCTATTTAGATCATTTTGTTACGGCCACAGGCACTTTCAGTTTTTCCATCCTCCCACCTCATCTTCTATTACCTGCTCTTTTGCTCTCTCGCTGTTTTGTTTATCTTTGGATAGGATGTTTTTGTTCTCTGATTTGTCAGTTGAGCCCTTGCTTTTATTTCTAAATGTTAATGGAACACGCATCTGATCATTTGCTCTGAAAAAAAGGGACATATGAATATTCAAATGAAAACAACAGTGTTCTTCAGTTTAAACAGTCACATCTTTATAAATCCACTGCAGCTAGATTTTTATGGTCATAGAAATACATTTGGAGTACGATCGAAAATGATTTATAAAAATCATATTACTTCTGTATGTTGACTTGAATGTCAAACCTTATAAAATGCACACTGTTGCTTCCATTTAGACTCTTTAGTTACCTGTGGACATTTATATACTTTTTTAAACCATGACTCAAGATGTGATTGGTTACAAAGCATGAATAGTGAGATTGTGCACAGAGGAAGCTTATAGTTAGCTGATGTGGACGTTGTTTTTTTTTTTTTTTGTTGGTTTTAGATTTTTTTCTGCACCAAAAAATGTCCAATTATGCGTAAATTAACTTTTACACCGATGCAGGAACAAAGTGATGTTCCATCACAAGCCTGGAACAAAAGGCACAGTCATGTCATAGGCATTAGGTAAAATTTAAACAAGACAGGCATCGTTCTAAATTCGAATTATTAATTCATTTCATTTTTATAATCTAAATTACATGATTAGGTTTGTACCTAAAGTATGAAAGCTGTGGAAAAAAAAAACCCCTCAACAGGTTGTCAGTATAGAAGTTCATATACCCAGTTGAGTTCATATACCCATTTCACTTTCTAGACCTGGACCTCCCCAAACACAACACCAGAGAACATGCTAACTAAAGACCCTATCTAGGAATTGAACTTAAAACGTACTTTTGGTGAGATAAGAAAACTAAGAATACCACAGTTACATTTGGTCATTTTGCAGCCGTGATTTCTTCAAAGCGAAGGGGCCCACACAGGTAACTTCAGTAGACTTCAGATTGATAGATCCAATCCTTGACCACTAAGCTACCATGCCCATGTCATTTAAAGTAATTGTCAGTTAAAATGTGTATTTTTTTTCTTTAAAAACATGGATGTGTTTATATTGTACTGTTTACAGTAAAATTCAAGCTAAGACTTTAACCTGATTTTAACTTGATTTAATATGCCACACATCTTTGATTACCACACCAGTTCTGATGTGGTTGTGTAGTAACTCTGATGTCGGTGTTGGTTTGCCAAGTGTGAAACTTGCTGAACTGGCAATTTTCAGTAGGTGTATGTAAGAATAAGTGTGAACAAAAATAAAATCAAGTATTATGTTGATGATAAAACTTGTTACATTTAATAGGATCTTAGATGACGTGTAATAAGTCACAGAAAACTACTGTTTAAATACTTCCTGACTTTAAATTCACATAACTAAAATTTGAAACTGTTGTACATGTTACAGTAAAAAACAGAAAAGACAAATATTTTTTTTCCTTGGAGTGATTTACTGACTTAAGAAAGAAAACCCAGATACACACAAACATAGTTACAATGATGCTTTGCTGTTTCCTAAATCTTTACTATTTGATGGGAGATAGGTTTTTTAAAAATAAGGAAAATTAGCAGTGCAACATGTCAGAGTGTCCGTTGATTAGGGTGTTTGTAAACTGTAAGGTGTCTGGTGTAGGTGCACAAGAGAAGGGTTTTGAAACTGTGTAGGTGATTGCTTTGTTAGCTCCTTGAAAGTAGCGGTTGTGTAGGTTCTCTTTAATGTGTGCATGTGTGTGTGTGTGTGTGTGTGTGTAAGAGAAAGGGACAGGGAGAGAGTTTGCATGTAGTGTGGTTGGAAACTAAACCTGTAGTTCCAGAGCTTTTCAAGAAGCCCCAGGGAGCACCAGAAATAAAACCTGTGCCGGAGAGAGAGGGAAAGCACACAGCAGGCTTTGGTTGGAGCTCACTTCACACATGTGGTTAATCTGCTGGCGTTCACTTAAGCCGGAAACACTGATCACTAAGGGCCCAGAGGGAGGAGCAGGTGTGTGTAAGTGTGAGTGTGTTGATACTCCATACCTCTGCAAATAGCACACTTTTGCAAAAGTCACTCTTATAAAATGTATATAGCTCAGTAGCAGATTAAACATTTGCTCCCTTTTTACATTTCAAACGGGTGTTACCCCATCACGTAATGTATTTTTTTTCACAAATGTTTTTTATGGATTTTAATTCATTTTTAATACTTTACAACAACAACAATAAAAACGGGTGGCACTGTGGCTTAACGGTTAGTACATTCGCAACATAACCTTGGTATGTTACTGGTTTAAGAATAGTCAGTCCTGGTTTAGGTATAAAATAGATCTGGTACTGGTTTAAGAATAGTTTGTCCTGGTTTAGATATAGATCTGGTCCTGGTTTCGGTATAAAATAGATTAAATAAGTAAGTAAGTAATTTATTTATATAGCGCTTTTTACAACAGTGTGTCGTCACAAAGCAGCTTTACAGAGTCCAAAGCCTAAACCCTAGCGACAGTGGCAAGAAAAAACTCCCTGTAATATTATTTTAGGAAAAAACCTAAAACCAAGGCTCAGTGGGGTACTCATCTTTCTTGAGCGGCCAGGCAACAAGGGGACATCCCTTTTTGTTCAAAGCTTAAAAAACTAAGGAACGTAAAAATGTATTTTATTTTTTTTAATGTATAGATCTGTATTTAGCTCTGTGAATTATAGATAAATAATCAATGCCCTTTTGACCAGTTCTAACTCTGGTTTCTGAGCCATAACCAGAAGCTTGGTAGATGGGTGATGGTCCTGCAATCAAAAAGTTGGGGTTTTAAATCCCCAAGTCCATCAAAACTGTGGGCCCTTGGAAAAGGAACTTTTATTCCTCCAGTGGTGCTGTATGGTAAACCCTGTGTGATGTTTGGACCCCTATCATCAAGTTGGTACACCTATAAGTCACTTTTGATAAAATAATGGAAGAAACCTTGTGAGGACCAAATGCTCAGTGCAGAACTCTGAGCGTTGTGGTTAAGAGTGGAAAACAATCTCACGCAATGAATAAATTGCATGTTACACCTCGAATGGTTTGGTGTCTTAGCGAGTACCTACAAAGCTGAAACTTGGAAACCTCACTCAAAGTGCATGGGCGCCGTAGTCACAATCTGTTCATTTCAGATTTTTAATCTCCCCGAATCTTTCTCTATAATAATACATTAATTTGAAATTTCTAAACTCCTAAACAATCACTCATTCAAAAACAATTGCCTTTCAACTTTCACGCTGTTATTAAGTTCTCCACCATAGCGCGGCATAGGTACTCTGTTATTTTATTATATATACAATCTGTGCATTGGTGTCCTACACGGTTTATGCTGCCCAGCTGTTACAAGAAGAAGGACTCTCCCACTGAGCCACAGTCCTTCCAAGGTTTCTTGCTTAAAAACCAACATCACCAGGGAGTTGATCCTCACCACTGTCCCTTCAGCTTGTACTTAGGAAGTTCAGGTTTAGAATCCTAAAGCTAATATGATATAATGCTTTATTATATAAGCTATATAAATAAATAAGCATAAATATCAGATCATAGACCTATAGGCAAATAACGTTCTCGGGTCCTCGATCACCAGCTCCGGGAACTGGGAGAACATGCAAACCAGTGCACCATTATGCCACCTTAAAGCTTGTTTCCACCTACATTGATTGATTCAGCTGTAATTAGTGATAAATCTCAAATATAAAGATTAAATCCAAACATAATCAATCAAACTGATCAGTAATATACCTTAACAGAGCACAACACGGTAAAAATCTCACTGCTTTTTAATCGCCGCTTCCTCTTACTGTCCTTGCACTTCGGTTGCTTCATGTTTACTTTTAAACATCTGCTGAATGAAGACGTTCAGCCTGAAGACCATCTTTTCGTTTCGTCAGATCTTAACTCCTTCCAGCAAACTTCAAAATGGATCGATGATGTCAGGACAGAGCGAGGAAGTGATGTCATCATAATGCTGGTCGGCAACAAAACGGACTTGGCAGACAAAAGGTAACGTGTTCGTGAATGTTCACATTGTAAGCAGTTTGTAATTCTATCATCATTCTTCATTTATGTTTCTTTTACTTTGTGAATGAGAGAGAAAGAGCTGTGAACAGAAACTAAATTTTCATTAAACAGGTTAATTAAACTTCCATCAGACTCAACACAATGCGTTTAATTAACCGCAATTTGGAGTCGGTAAGCCACACCCACCACAAGCTAGGGGTCGCTCAACAATCTTCCTGGATTTCCATGCCCGTTTTTGAACTGTGCTTTTGTTTTATTTGCAACGACCCCCTTCTCTGCGCAGTTTTGTGGATGTTGTAAATGTAATTTTGCTGACTGAAAGCGCTAAGTGCTGCATCCCTGTGCTGCTCCTACACATATGAACCAAACAGGAGAGTGTACTTAGATGATGAATGGTCCATCTATAGACAGTACTGCCCTTCACCACCATGTTCTTTTTTTAAGAACCTGCCTTGTCAGTGGTTTTCTCCTAAATAAGCTTTTAGAACTGTAAATGTTTTTGAGGTTGTTTTTTTTTTTTTTATATTTAAGGTTAAGCTTAGATAATAAATCAATAAGGTATGAGAGGGCATGACTTTATTGTAAATAAATCCTGAGAGGCGTTTTAAGGCCAAACAAGAAGTGGAGTACTCGTATTGCGAGTAACTCACTTCTTTCCCGTGAGTTATTTGCAATAATACACAACCTCTTATTGCTTTAAAACTCTTACATAAAACACTATAATAAAACTACAACGTTTGATTCATAAAACGGTTAGAAACTGCTCTTCCGTGTTGTGATCTAGTTCGGTTAAAGTGAACCATGATCACTGAGTAACAGGTTTCCGATTTCTCTAACCATCAAATAATGCCACCTAGGGGCCAAACTACAGAACACAATTTATAATAATAAAAAACATGCTTAGTATTAATGTACATTGAGGAAGCTGGGTATTTGAAAACCCTGAGACTTTGCATCCAGAAATCACAATATATGATTTTTGTTTTTTTAATTATTTGTGTTACTGCTGCAAAAAAAAATTGAACACCTGTGAACATCAATGTTATTTGGCACCGTATCCTTTGCTTGCAATTAAAGAGGTCAAACGTTTCCTGTATTTTGGCCCATTCCTTCACACAGATCTTCTCCAGATCAGCTAGGTTTCTGGGCTGTCGCAGTGAAACACGGACTTTAAGCTCACGCCAAAGATTTTTTATAGGGTTTAGAACCTTGATATGCTTCTTACGGATCCTCTTCTTGGTTATCTTGGCTGTGTGCTTTGGGTGAATGTCATGTTGGAAGACCCAGCCACGACCCATCTTCAATGTTCTAACTGAGGGAAGGAGGTTGTTCCCCAAAATCTCGCAATACATGGCCCTGGTCATCCCCTCCTTAATACAATGCAGTCCTCCTGTCTTTTGTACAAAAAAAACAACCTTAAAGCAAGATGCTTTCACCTCCATGCTTAACAGTAGAGATGATGTGTTCGGGATTGTGCTCATTATTACTCCTCCTCCAAACACGGCGTGTGCAATTAAGGCAAAAAAGTTCTATTTTGGTGTTATCCAACCACAGACTTTCTCCCATGACACAACCATACTTTGTGATTTCCGGATTTTCTCTTTTATGTCTCACAGAATGAAAGCGACTCCTCAGACCCCTCCATGATTTCAAAGTGGAAGAACTTGTAAAGTCGCAGGGTGTTCAAATACTTATTTCCCTTACTGTATATCATGCACTGATACAAATATGAAGCGTTCAACTGTGTTACTGTCAGTGATATCACGGCTGGACGACCGGCTCAGCCAATCAGATTTAAGAACCGGATCTACTAGTTTGCTGTATGTGTGTGAATGGAGTGTAGTGATTTTTTTTTTTTCTTTTAGTTTGATTTCCATTCATTAATACTTGTATTGTTTTTCTTTGGTTGAGACATTTTGCTTTGATTTCCTTTCATCACTTTTGTCTTTTTCATTTTTCGATATGATTTAAACCATTGCCACACCTTCTCCGCTCCGGACTTTGGCAGGCAAGTTTCTGTAGAGACTGCAGAGAAAAAAGCTCGGGAGCTCAATGTGATGTACATAGAGACCAGTGCAAAAGCTGGTTATAACGTCAAACAGGTGGGTCAGAGGGCACAGACGTGGCGACACGACTGTCCTGCTCATTGTGTCTGTTTCTGAATGTTTTTTATGTTGCACAGTGGAGTACTTCATTACCTTCTTATAGTTTTAATATCTCTCTTATAACATACTTAAAGCATTAAAATGGGTCTTCAATGTTACCTAAATTAGTTCCTATAAACGCAACACTTTCTTGACACTTGGCAAGAAAAAACTTCCTACTATGTTGTTTTTTAGGAAGAAACCTTGTGAGGACCAAGGCATTGTAGAGATCAGGTGTCCATTTTTGACAATTGAAAAAATTGTCCATCCTTTGAGACTGCAACGCTATCAGGTTCCACCCCGTAATTGTTAATTAAGCCGCAGTGTTCTAGCAAAAAAATTATAAAAAATGATGTTTCCAAATCATGAGATGCAGTAGGGCTAATCACTGCTGACACTGCAAATTATTAGTTTACCCAGACCGTGACGTCTTTTAAGCTCTACGCCGCTCCCACGATACCTTTGACCAATGTTGAGCGTCACGGTATCCCTGTTGTTTTGGTCCTGCTTTTTAGAATTACTTCAAAAATACACGTCAGTTCCATGATCTAGTTTTTAAAGTGAACGCTGATCGCTAAGTAATGGTATTCCGGTTTCTCCAACGATTCAACAATGCCCTCTAGTGGCCTCATTACAGAACACAATTTATTAAAAGCAGTTTAGCTTCCACGGTCATTATATGCTCGCTCTGTAATTTATTTGTCAGCATCGTCAGTTTAATTTTACATTCTTTTCGACAGGATCAGGTTTATTCCTCGCTGTGTTTTAATATATTACGGATGAGCATGTCGATGTAAAAATAACGGGTGAAACGTGATGGGGTACAGTAATGTGTAATGCAATGTAAGTGTAAGCATTAGAAGTAAGATATTTTGGTGTTGAGGTATTTTGTATTGTTGTCTTATCAGTCATCATTTCCAATTAAGTTCTAATAAATATTTTAATCTTATACTCTGTACATATTGATTAGGAGTGTATCGGTACACACACCATGGTATGGTGGGGAAACCGATTTAAATTTTTTTTTTTTTATTTTATTTTCCAGCATTTTTATGAAATGCTTGAAACCAGGGTCCTCAGTACCATAGGTTTAGAACGTGTTTATTAGCATGTGTTTAACACGTTTAAACGAAGGGGTTACTAAAGCAATAAGTTGCAAGAGGGTGTGCATTATTGTGAACAAACCACGGGAAAGCAGTGTTAATTGGAATATTTTTATTAGCATATGAGGGGTTTAGGCGAAAGGGTTACTAAAGCAATAAGGTGCAAGAGGGTGTGCATTATTGTGAACAAACCACAGGAAAGGGGTGTTATTAGGCGCGGAGTACAGTTACATCTCTTTTCTGTGGTTTATTCAGAATATTACACAACCTTGAGTGTCTTACTGTTACCAACACACTATAATAAAAAAAAGGTTTGATTCATAAACAGGTTGACTAAAAGCAAAACTGCTAATAAACTCGCCTTCCCCGATGTAATCCAGTCCATTTTTTTAAAATGAACCCTGATCGCAAGTAAAAGATTTCCAGTTTCTATAACAATCAAATACTTGTGGCCAAATTACAAAATGCAGTTTATGAAAAACTTTGCAAAACAGTAAATTTCATATTGTGCATTTATACGAATGTGAAGCGGTCAGAGGTGTGGCTTATTGTGAATAATGTCACAATGTCAGCCAATCCAATTTAAGGAGCGGAACTACCCGTTTTATAAGAAGCCTTAAACATATAAATAATACAATAATGCCGCTACATCATGGGGTCTGTCCGTGTTGGATTCGCGCTGCTCCATTGCTGTTGTAAATCACAGGGACCCAAACTCCTCCCACACGGTTCATTTAAATGAAGCAGTGTATGTCATATCTGTGTTTCGTTTTTACTTGCGGTCCATGCTCCGCCTCTAAACCGAGATACACTCAGCATGGATTGCTTAAGGTGTTTAGACCATAAGATGCAACTCAGCTCACCGTACCGAACCATGAGGCCCGTACCAAACGGTTCGTATTTAATGCAGTGTACCATTACCCCCCCCTAATATAAAAACAAGTATACAGAGTTTCAGAGATAAAATTTTGTATGTATATAAGTACAGATAAACAGCTTGTGTGTGTTGTTTTGCTCTCTCTTTTCGGTGGGCAGGGTTTTCTTGGTGGTGATGCAATCTTCTCAGCTTTTAAACAAATTTGTCTGAACTAATCGTCCTTTCTTCTTTTACTAATTTATCATTAAGTTCTCTCTTTTTTCTCTGTCTTCTTTTTTCTGTTTGGTTCCTTTTGGTTTTCCCCTCTCCTCTGCTTGTTTTCCACCCTCCGTGCTCGGACCCGAGCAGACAGATCACCACGGAGGAGGGCGAACAGAGGGCTAAGGAACTGAATGTCATGTTCATTGAAACCAGTGCAAAAACTGGCTACAATGTCAAACAGGTATCGATTCGGTAAAACTAGAGAAGCCAGGTTCTTCCTTTCTCTTGCTTTTAACTCTGTTTATCGCTTTCACCTCCCATCTCAGTTTTCAGCTTCACCTGTTTTCTGTTTTTACTGAATCAGATATTCTAGATCTTGGCCCCAGAGCCTCACTGCTCTGCATGTTTTAGTGTTTTTCTTCTTTGGCATGTCTGTAACACATATTAAATATTTAAGTGGGTTTAAAATTTTGTTTAGTACTTTAAAATCTACACCAACCAGGTATAACATTGAAATTGCTCCTATTTGCTGCCAAATCAACCCTGTCCCTCGAGACATGGATTCCGCTAGAGCCCCAAAAGTCTGTTTATGCTGTGGTATCAGTCACCAAGTTGTTACCCTGAGATACTTTAGTTCCTGTATGTTGAAGGTGGAGCTTCCATGAATTAGACCTGTTCAGATGCTGGATTGGATTAAGAACAGGGGTCAGTATGGTTCCCTCTGACCGTCCGCAGCGGTCTGTAATACCTGGTCAGTGTTTTGTTTATGCACCACCTTTTTAATACATAATTCCTCAGATGGGTAATTCACCAAAGAGAAATAATGAGCTGAAAATACAAAAGCCTGTAGAGCAGGGAGACTCCAGGACCAGAATTAAGAAACACTAGCATGAAAACACTACTTTTGACTAAAGTTTTTTGTGGGTTTTTTTGGTTTCTTTATTTGCACAGATTTAGTTTTGAATTGTTTCTGTTGGTGTTTTCATATTGAGCCTCATGGAAGATTTATGGGAGGATCGTAGGTCTCTTCTTTTTTCTTTCTTTTTTTTTTTTTTTTTTGTTCAAAAAATATATTCAATAAAAGGTTAAGTTTCTAATTCATGTCAAATTATTTTACATTAAGGCTTCACTAACGACAAACTGCAAGATGTTTAGAAGTATATTTATACCTTTAAACTGCAGAAAATCATAATGACACAGAAACAGTTTTGTTACAAAGACCAAAAATTCACTAAAACCATAAAAGAGTACAGCTTTAAACAAATGTCATCTTTCTGTTCGTCTTATGAATTCCGGATGGTTTCATACAAAATAAGCTTATTGACACTACTTTTACTAAGAGTATCAGGTACAGGGGTATGCAAAAAATTGGGCACCCCAGATAATTTTCATGCTTTATAAATCATTGGTTGTTGGAATCAGTAATTTCAGTTATGCATATTATATAGCAGACAAATACAGTGATATTTTAAAAGTTAAATTAAGTTTATAGGATTTACAGAAAGTGCAATAATTTTTTATTCCAAATTTATGCATCTGCTAATTTATTCTGTATTATTTATTACAAACTTTCTGTAAATTCAAATATTCCTGTGTTAATTTGCTGTGTA